>JACEGR010003419.1:0-105427 GCA_014170235.1 Listronotus bonariensis
GAAAATCACTTTTAGCACGAGTTATGTACAATATTTTTCCTACAATTATAATTTTAAGACAAACACGATAAACTGACAAAAAATTTGACGTAAATCAATGTCAGTGCCATGAAATCTAAAACAAAAATTCTCTTTCCACGACCGTTAAAAAAAAGATGGTTTTTAACCGTTAACATGAAATTAAAGTACTCCATTCTAGTACACTACATAAAGTGTTAAAGAAAAGTAACTTTTTTAACACTTCTAAGCTTTTTTCACACTTTGAAATAGTGTTTTGTTTCAATGCCAACTACAATAAATTTAAATTTTATATCAATTTATGCAATGTAACAATAAACGCGACGTTAACTGAATCAAACGGTCAAGTTACCTTTGATTTCGTCATTATTTATTTAAGTTCTTGTGTCACTAGTTTTAAAATTTGACAGTTTGTAAATACAGTTTAATAAAAATTATTGAAAATTAATATTAATAATGAATTTGGATAACTAAGAAATTAAAAAGGAATTTATACTGTTTTAGTATTATTTCTACAAAAAGTATGTACCTACATTTAATTTTCCAAAAATTACATCATGCATGCATAATTATGAAAAATACGGGAGGCTATGATTTTTTGTTGCAATATAATGGCTGTGCTGCAAAAATTAAAATTAATAAGTTTAGATAAATAAAACATATAAACTGGTATTTTTGGAAATTTTTATACGGTCCTGGAAAAATATAGTATGTAACACATGCATAAGGTGTCTTTTTACTCATGGGATTGCCACACTCGCTTCACGGCTCGTGCTGTCAAACTTCCCATTCGTAAAAAGTCACTTTATGCACTTGTTACATAAATTTCTATTAATTGTATTTAGAAGCATGCATTTTTAAATTTAAATACCTTACAGAAATGCTTGTACTGTTATTTTGTTAATGAAGTTTCTCAAATTACTTAAAAACACCCAATCACTAAGAAAAACACTAAATAAATATACATTTTTAAATAATATGGATTAAATTGAATTTTAACTCTGGTGTACTGGCAATTTCAATTTTAACTTACCATATCCAAGCCTCTTTCTAACAACGGATGCATTATTTGGGAAAAAAAACCATTTACAACAGCTCCGCCGCTTGGCATTTTGTGGTTAAGTTAGAATTTAACAAATGATGCATACTTGCTCCCGCATACGGAGCTTTACACACTTCCATTCATTTAATGGGTTGCCTATTATTACTAAAAGCATTTGCTATAAAATAGTGCCTATTTATGATCTAATAAGTCCTTAAACATAAAACTAAAATCCATATAATTTGAAAAACTAATAATGTGTGTTAGCACTAGTAAGTCAAAACTTTCATTTTGTTAAAAATATTATGCAAAAATCATTTTAGAATTTAAGCAGCTATCGTCTTAAAGAAAAAAAACGTTAAAAAAAAGCCAAAAAACAAAATGGCCTTAACAAAAACAAAAGTTAATGATGGAACCTCAAAAAAAAAACCCAGAAATGTATTGCTTTAAAAAAGTTTTCCCAATACCTAATATTTTTTTCAGAAACTATGGCACGTTTCTAATAATGCATATTTTTGGTTTTTTAAATATCTCAAAAGCCAAACAAGATACCGACTTCATTTAAACCGCAAAAGATTAAAGGTTAAATGGCCAACTAATTTTTCTTTGAAACTATCTTACCATCTCTTATGGTTTCAAATATCTTAATACATTTTCTACACACTGTATAATCAAGTTATTTATTTAAAAATACGGTGCACGCTTAATATATGTCTGACATTGACACAGTTTAGTCGGGACACCATGAAGGCTGGATAAATAAAATTTACATTGGTGAATAATTCTGTTTATGTAAGAATATTCAAGAGGAATGCATAAAATTAAACTTACACGGGCAATTATTAGTATCGACGCGAGCGCGACGGTTCACCCACAAATTAATAACCAGTTACACATTTAATTTTGTCATACCATTAGTCATAACGTGTAATTTGGGTTAAAATACATGTATGGTGACCACAATAATTCATTTATTATATCACAAAACCTATAAATTTATTTGATTTACCTATTCAACATATTTCGAGCATGATTTTTCTTAGAAATACTTCATGTAAAATAACTAAATATTTATTTTCAGAATAATAACTGCGCCGAGGGTGTTTTTGTCTTTTTGTCCATTAAACTTTTCGCCAAGCACAATCTTGCAAAAAAATGTTCGACAGTTTAATCGATTTATATTTGTAGAGTTAAGTAGGTAAGAATATTTCCTAAAAAAGCCAAAAAAAAAATTACTGATAGTAAAGTGGATGGTTTAAATTTATTAGCTGTTAAACAGTAATAGTAATTTTATCAGTTATCTAAACTAAATTTATTTTTAAAATGGTGTTGTCTGATTGGTCTATTTTAAAATGAAGGAAACAATCTAACATAAAATTTGCCATAGTTTCTTTATTTGCCTTTTTTTATGTCAAATAATGAAATTTGTCATTTACCTTTGCAAAATAAGGCATCTTTGAAACAAACAGGTGGGATTTAGGATTTAAAAAAATTAAGCCGCCAAATTTATTATCCGGATAAAGCCATTGAAATAGACTAAGTTACTGACAATAATTGGTTTAAAGTAATCTTCTTAATTTTAAACTTAAATCTTCTTGTAGTATTTAAAGAGCCTGCAATCAAAAAACCACACAGCCACACAGTGCAGCGATTTGTAGACAAAAACCTTATTTTCGTTTTGATAGCATGGATTCTATCATCAGTAAAAATCATACTAAATTGACCAAATATGCTTATCTTAAAATTATAGATTTATATGTCCACGATTTATTATAATTTATAGCATTTAAGCATATGGGTAAATTAACTTTATTTGCCCCAGAGCAAAATCACTGTCTCTCGATAAAAACATATATAAATATATATATATAAATTCAAGTGTTTTTTTATTGACTTTTTTATTAAGTTCAATTAAAACAAATTATTAACTAATAATAATTGTTATAATTTCTTTAACTTAGGGTGTTTTTATAGTTCTTCAAGTAATTCAAAGTGACGAGTTTAATAAGTTTACTCTAGCCCCTTACAACACTAGAATCTATAATTTCATATTACTAAAAACGGATGTATTTAAATAACTGTAATTTTAAAAAATTAATATATGTGTATACTACTTATTAGGAAAAGATTATGCTGTTTTATTAAATTGTTTAGTTTCACATTTTTTAACATATATATTTGGTCCCAGAAAAATTCCGTTATGCCGTATGTCCGTCGGACAACCACGATATTTTTAAAATCAAAATATAAATGGCGTGGTGTGTATACTGTCGGTAAGCCGGTTTTGGTAAATGATTACGACCATCCAATTTTTTTAATTATAACTGCGGCCTCAGTCGACCAAGTTTCGCCAAAAGAAATGGTTGGCTTTAATATGAGTCCGTCGGAAAATTAGCAGAAATACGTAAGTAATTAACATTTTTTAATAAGTTATGTTGTTTAAGATCGTATTTGATTTAAATATTACCTATACTACTGAAAAAAAATGCTAAAAATAAAATATATTCTATCAGACAGTTCAAGGTTTAAAAAATTTAAAAAATGTCCGTCGGACAACCAGTCTCTTGGAAAACTAGTCACTTGAATAACTGAAGAAAGTTAATAATAAATTATGGTGTTTTGGATAGTATTTAATCGAAATTTTACTGTAAGCAGTAAAAAAAATTTACTATATTCTATCAGACAGTTTAAAATTTGAAAAGTTTTAAAAATGTTCGTCGGACAACCAGTCTCTTAAAAAAATAGTCACTTGGATAACTGAATTGTTATCCGTAGGATTGATTAACCCATAAAGTATATTGTTTTGGGGAAAAAAAGTACGGTAATTTTATGTTTTTGTATTAAATTTAAGAAATGGTATTTTTTATAGATTCTGATTGTTTAAGAAATACTTCAAAACGTCAATAAACAACAAATAATTTTTCATTTATAACCAAAAAACCCAATAAAAAAACTAAATTCTAGTCAATAACTTAATAAATGTAGGTACTTTTTTTTACTATTTTATAAATAAACTTAACTTTTTGTTTGTAAGTAGTCTTGTTATTTTAAAATACAAATCAACTGGACAGTGTCCTGTAACCAGATTAGCAGGTATAAATTATTATAAAAATAGGTTTCATATTTCTAAGCCAGAAAAAAAGCTTACCAAATTAATTGTAACAATTAAATCATGTTGGTGATGTTTCCCTTTTTTGGTTTCTTCGTTTTTTTCACGGACGCCGCTGCCTCCAGTTTTGCTGGTGCCAGCTTAATCGGTTGACCTTTTTGTTGTGCAGATACCTTAGATGGAGTCTTTGGAGCCCCTTTGGCACCATGTGTTGGTGTTCTCGGACGTTGCTGTGCATGACCGCTTCCGTCTGCTGGTTTATTACGGGCCTAGAAACAAATAAATTGGTTGTATATACTATTAGATTTCTTTCTTTCTTTTTGCTTATATTTTTAAATATACATTTTTCTAATTGTTTATAAATAATAATTGTTTTAAAAACGGAATATTATTCTAAATGTTGACGTAAGAGTTAGGTGAGTGAATTTTAACAGGTTATGCTTTAAAAACCTGCACTTTACATGCTATCCCTATATGATGTTTTTGCTTTATAAACACAAAGTCACGGTTAGTTTTGTCCCATAGTCCCATTACATTTCGTTCTTTAGTAAATCGTTAAAGAATCATTACTATGGCTATGGGCTTTATTTTTGCTACCTTAGCACAACTTAGTGGTCAAGTTTGCTCCTTCAGCTTTCTGTCTTTAAAATATCGCTAAAAAAATGGTCAAAATTTTTGTTTTTGTGGGTAAAAAAATTCTGACAAGAAATTTGTGTTTAGAAGAAAAAAATTCATCGAAAATTATATATCACATCTTTACCCAATACTTTATTTTTATCAAGTGATATTATTTATGTAATACGTGTTTATAATATTTTTTTATGTATGATTAAATGCAATTTGGTCTTATTGTGACAACGTATTTTTCTTTAACCAAATACGTCGCCTGGGGTGCGTAACACGGATGGGGTATTGGACACTTTAAACTCACTTTAAAAAATAAATAAAAAAGATTATATTTTTTGCACTAAATAAAATTACAATTTTACCAGTATAATACTATCAACATCTCCCCTTCTTCCCTTAAACTTTTCGGACAATGGGAACACCCAGTATTTTTCGAAGTCAGGATTCTACTACCCCCGTCTTAAAATTTTGTTCTCTTTAAATATTAAATTTTTCAGTGTTTGTTTTGCGTTTCTAGGCGACCCAGCTTGTTTAATGTTTTTGTTTTATTATTATAAGAGTAACCTAGAAAATTGTTTGATTTATATTTTTTAAACCTTGACACCTTACGTATATTTTTATGTACCAAATTTCCCAATGTTCCAATTAAAATTGAAATTTCCCAAAAATGTATATTTTTAAAATTCCCAAAATGTATACTTTTTTATACTAGGTGTTCACATTATTACAGTATCCCGTATGCACAGCCTTTTGTTCATGCTTAAAATAATATTTGGACCCTCCCTCCCCTGGTAAGATTTAGTAAGATTTTCTTCAAATCCCCCCTGTTTTTTAATTTCACGTGAGATTTATGGAAATGCAAAAGACAGCATTTCCTAAACCGACATAAATTTTGTGGCCAAAATAATTTTAAAGGGCAAAAAAGGGGCCTTCATCCAAAAAGTAAAATTCGTCAACCGTTTCCCGTTCCCAGCTGCAGAAAAATTACGTAATAGTAGCACTTTGCGCACCATTTCTTAAACCGACATTGATTTTGTGGCCAAAATAAATATGAAGAGCAAAAAAATGGCGTCCACCCAAAAGCGAGACTGCACCACATTTTCCTGGGGGATCTGCCCCAGAACTCGTGTTAACTTTTTCCGTTTCTAGCTGCCGAAAAATTACTTGATATCTGCAAAAACGCCCCTTCCCCCATGGTGAGATTTGGTAAGAATCACCTCGATACCCTCCTCCTTCCTAAATGTCTCTCGTCATTTATGGACGCCTCGATAGTCCAAAGTAATTATTTTCTAACCTAATTACGGTACTAAACTAAAGGTGGCAATTTCTTAATAATAAGACGCTTGTAAGGCGGCTGTCCATGAGAACGGTTTTCCGCTCGCGGATGATAATTCATCGTTGTGATTGGCGGGAAAATCATTTTAAATTTGCACTAACCAATCACAACGCTGAATTATCATCCGCGAGCGGAAACCCCTCATGGACAGCCGACTTAAAACTGTACCTAAATTAAGATTATCGGACCAAGTGGCGTCTCAGTGGGCATCACAGGCAATCATATCGAGACAAAAAAGTACGTCACTGGCTATTTATAAAAGTGATATTCTTTCGAAACATGGTCAGTGAACAAACTGATAGAAGTGAAACTGATACCATTCTTTCGCAACCTCTGTGGCTAACTGAATGTTTAATAATTTTTAAATGGCATCTATCACGTGATCAAATGATCATGATCACATGCAAGTGATAAAACTTATAAAAGTAAAACTGATAATTTTTCTAAAGAATATATATTTTTTTGATTTAGCAATTAAAAATGCTACTTTTTAGTTTTTTTTATATCTAGTTTTTTTTTAAATATAGCATTTGTCGAAAATTGTCATTTACTAATGTCGAAATTGTTAATTTTTATTATGGATTTTAAATTATGTTGTTTACTAATACGATTTTAAGTGGCTTCATTTTTTCCCAAAAAAACAAAGTAAGATATGAAGAAAATACCATAGACTAAAAGATGCATTTCTAATTGCTAAAAAAGCAAAAGTAAGTACTTTTTACAATAATATTGGATGTCGTATTCACTGAAACGCCACTGAAGACAAAAATATTTATCTAGGTAGAGCTTTGCAAGTGCCTTACTACATTAAATAAGTGAACTAAGTTTTATTTCAGCTAAAGGGTTTCTGGGTATTTTAAAAATACCGACATTTTTAAAAACTGTAAGGCCATAAATCTCAAAAATGAAGCAAATCCGGACATATGCTTATAGGATCTGTTTTTTCATAAAAAGACATAAGAAATTACCCCTTACATTTTGTACCGTAGTTAGCATGTTTTTAATATCTTTAAAAACTTTAATTCTAGTGAAATACATCTTCATGCAACAGCTTTTAAATGGGAGTAATTATTACAGAATGTTTTTTCAATGTATCGTAGAACCCAAATATTTAAAATTATAGAGTGTTTCATTTAAAATAGATAACACGACTTAATGAAACACCTTCAATAAGTATAGACTTTGCGAAACGATAGTGCTGACAATATTATGGAAGCAGCTTTTGTTGTTTGTCTTTTATTCTTAGTCCCTAGTTTATAAGATATTTAACCGTTGCCAGACTTTTTTAAAGCACTGTATATTTTCGATTTAAAATAAGAAAAAATAACTAAAACAAAATACCAATCGTCATTTCGCCGGTTTAAGGTAAATCTCACCAAGTGACATTTTCTGGTTCAGGGAATAACAACGATTTTATACAAAATATGAAAAAGAAAAGATAAACCATTTTTTATGTATAATATTTTAATAAATATTTGTAAATGTAAATATTAAATATATTATTTCAACAAAAAAATTACTATAAATAGCTTTAAAATGTTCAAGCAATGTTTTTAACAAAATGTACATAGTGATTTTTACCTTTATACTGACGATTTATTTATCCTCACAAAATTCTTTGGGGATTTCGTATTTATTTCTTTAACTTTGTTTTCAAAGATAGGAATTTATATCTTTTTCTTTTTAAATTCCATTTTAAACATATCACAGATGGCCCGTTAAAACTTTACCCATAATATGGCCATGAAAAATGTATAAAGCGGAATGATCTTGTTATTGAGTTGTTTAGTAAGTTTTGTTCTGCAAAAAGAAAAAGGGTATTTTGTGATTTCAAATATATTTTATTTTAAAAGGGCGCATATTGGTCACTTTTGAATTGTTTTGACATTTCTAATTGTTATAGTTATAAAGTCTCTATGACATTAAAAACAAATGAATAACGTACCTTCAACAAATTTTAAATGACAAATCACAATCCCCGTGTTTATTTTGAAAAAAAACCAACGGATGATTTTTACTAAGCTGCAAGTGTATGGAATGAAATAAAAAGGGCGCTGTCATATTATCATCATCATCCGAAATTTACAGGAGTAAGAAAAATGTATCAGGTCATAATAAAGTTAAAACAAGCTATTTATTACAATAAATAATTAAAATTAGTATATTAAATTAAAAATTTTAAAATTCCCTAACCTAGAAAAAAACTGGGCAAACCTTGCAAATATAAGTTTTAATTTCTTAATTTTCAATTATCCCTTTGCACAAAATTTGGTGCATTTATATTTAACGTTTGATGAGATAATCCACCATTTTTTTCTAGTAACCCTGTATTATCGTTCCACGTTTCATAAAAATATACCGAACGGTTCAAAAATTACAAGGGGGCGACGGACTTTAGGACCTTACTGTATGTAGCCGGTCATACACAAAACAAAAAGTTTTTTAGTTTTTAACCCAAATTTTTGTCTACTCATAAAACTCTTTATTGTTGGGCTTGAACTAACGACTCGTAAGATTTTAAAATAATTAGGCATAACATGCATACGCTTATATTTTGAATGACTCTGAATACATTTTAAAAGTAGGACAAAAATAAATGTGTAAACAGTTTTCCATGAAACTTAAACAGAAAAATGTCATAATTTATGGTCTAGATGAAGTTTAAGGTCTTAGCGAGAGCCGCCAATCTTGATTCTAAAAATATTTTGGCGCCGGCGATGTTAAAATTGTAAGAAATTGGGTTTTTATAACTGGTTACATTAATATTGCTTTTTCATTAAGTATTCGTTTTTATAAGTTAAAAGTAATAGTTTTTGACGAGTTTTTAAGTAAGCTCTTAAATACCTTATGTTGCACGTGAATAAGTCAAAAAATATTTAAAAATATTATTTGACATTATTAAATGACATAGCTATGGGAAGACAAAAAATTGTTATTATAAGATTTTTTTGTCGCTACAATAAACTACAATCAATTTTGAGTGTATTCCAAAATTTTTAACGCAGTTTTATTTTTTTTTCTGGCTTAGAACAACATTTATTAGGTTAGCTGCGTAATTATTGGTACTACAAAAAATAAACTTTACTACAATCATTAGTAGCGTTTGTAATTATAAATGAGCTAAAAAAATTAGGTTTTTTTCTAAAGCGGGTTCCAGCGTGATGGAGCTCCCAACTACCTCATACCTACCCGTACTTAAATGCATTGTTAGAATAGATAAATAATAAATCGTTAATATTTCGAAAACGATAAATTTTTGGAATAGACATCTTTTACAAACTTACCCTTATTTTTAATGCCTAATAGGATAAGATAATAGAAGATGGGGGTTTCCATTTAAAAAAAATTGACTTTAAAAGTTTTAATCGTTATAATTTGTAACGATTATTTTTGACTACTCTGTATTTATTAATTGTAAAAATATCGATACAGTCTACTAAAGAAGTTTTTTAATTACAGGGAACCCAACCCCAAACTAATAAGGCTTTTGTTTAGAAAAAATTGATGGTTATGTAATGGCTTGCAAAAAAATACATCAACCTGCACCCAAATCCTTTTTGACTACTGAAGAATTTGATTGATAGATATAAGACCGACTAGAGGTTGCGTTTAGAAATCATGACAGTGGACGGCGTTACCCGCTAGGCGGTACTTCCCGGACCGCCCCTACAGTGTGTTCTAAATTGGTGATGTATTAGGACCTAGAAAACATTTTAAAATTAAAAGACCGTAAAATCAAAAAACACGAAACAACTTAATTAAACTTGTTGCGTGGTTTAGTCCCAACAGCTATTAAAATATCCATAAAAAAATATTAAGTTGCGTTTTTAATATTGCTATTACTTTTTGACCCTTTTAAGACCGTTTTCTTAGATATTGTTTTTTTTTCTTAAGTCATTAAATTATTTTTGTATTAGAAACCAGTTATTTTATTTTAACTAATGTAGTGGAATAATGGACCAAACACACGTAGTGCCACCATTACCAGAATACCTATACCTTTTTACCTTTGAATTATTACCTTTCTTAATAGATATTTACACAGCAAGAATTATTTGGGTTCTTTAAGTAAATTAGGGACCTATTTTTTTATTACACACGTTTTCATACCAAATATGGCCAAATACTCATGTGTTTCTTCAAAAACAGTCCATGTAACGTTTTATAAAACATGACCTATTATTCTACCCAATGTCGGATTTAGAGGTGTAAAAACCCTGGGGCAATGAGCCTGTGGGGGACTTTTTAAAATGCAACTAAATGAAAAAAATTGAAGTTCCCATTCATAAATAAGTTATGGAATATTGCCCTTTTCTTTACTTTACTTTACATAAATTCGTAGTGGATTGTGGGGGCCCTGTCTGCCCCCCTTAAATTCGGCCCTGGATTCACCCAATGTAAATATGGCAAATGTCTTAGGACTATTATCCTAACAAAACCTACATATTTATGTAAAATAGGAACCAATCAGAATTTTATACTTTTTTTGGTGGCTAGGCGTCACTTTAGAAAAAAACAATATTAAATGGAAAGGATGGTTTTGTAGCACATTATTTTAAAGCTCCTGATGAGTACATCATAACACAAAAATATAAAGGTAATACCCTAAGCACATATACAGTGAATTTCTTTAATGTCCCCTGTTTTTATTTTTGAACGAATTAAATTTAAAAAGTTAAAGTTTGGAATAGGAAATTGATGCATAAATACTTTATTTTAGAGTGAAATTGACAAAAGAGAATATTAAAATGGCGGCTGGGCGCCATCTTGAAAAAAAATTGAAAGGGGGCCTTGGGGCCATCATTTAAAAGCTCCCGATAAGTACTAACCCAAAAATATAAACTTTATCTTATACAAAATGGCGGTTCTTTAAACATTACCTAATAACCTGATTGGGATGGCCATATTTCCAAAACAAATAATTTTCTTAAAGCTCTTAAGATCTTTTTATTGGTAATATACCATACAGGGTGCCTCATTAAAAAATATCTTTTTTTCTTATCTGTATGTAATTACCGGACCACCATTAAAAAGCACTTATAAAGAGCTTTTAATACAATTTTGGGTAAAGATTTCTTAACTATTTTTTTCTTTACTTTTTTTACAAATAACAATAAACCATCTCTTTTTAGAATTTAGTTTGTTTCTTTGCCCTATTTAACTATAATACTAAACTAAGAAATATTGCATATCAGTAAGCATATTTGGTAAAAAAGTGAATACACTTGCATATTATTTAGGCAAACAAAATATACATAGTCGCATATTTTTGTTAAATTGTAGTGCATATATTCCGCATTTTAAAGGACTTTCAACAATTGTTTGTTTTGCAGCTTCATTGACTCGACTAATACTAAAATGTAAAAGACGTAGCCAAAAAATCGGAAATTCTTAAAATGACATCGTCATCGTCACCTCTAGATACTATAACCGATTGCGATTCGTTTTTGTCTAAAATTAAATTGCGGGCGGATTATTTGAAATCGTAAGGTAAATATATATTTCTGAATGGGGCCACTTAATCCAGTCTGAAGTTCTTGCCGATCCACTCTGGAATCATTGGCCAACCGGATTCGACTCACGGCACTTAAAAATGGTTAGTGTTTGGTCAAGTGTGTTTTAAGTGTTTTAAGTGATGTAGGATTTTGTGAATAATTGTTGTTTGTTTATGGTGTTAATATTAAATGAAACTGTATCTCATAGTTTTTACTAAAACAAAAATATTTTAATCTAGGTGTATGCTATACTTGAGACATTATTTTCTAATCGATTTACTGAATGATTTTTTGTTACAATAAATTAATTTTGTTGACTTAATTTATAAATTAGCAATTACTATAGTTTATTATTTGATACGAGTATAAAAAATAATAAATAAAATATGCTGATAAACCTAATTCGAAAAATTTAAAACTAAAATAAAAGAAATTTAGTTTTAAATACTGGTTTTTAATTAAAATGTGTGGGTTTTTAGTTTAAAATAATTTTTAAATAAGTATTTTTGATTTGAAAAAATGAAAAATAATTTTAAAATTAAAAGTAATGTATATAAACATGTTGTGTGGTTTTCTGTATACAAAAAAAATACAATTAAAAAAGATGGTTTATAACTATATTTTCTCTAATGTCGCCTTTAGTTTATGGTATCTGATATCAAGGTATTTAGAGGTACATAATAAGTGACGTGTACGGGGTTATTTATTTTCAAGCGAACAGGGCTTTATTTTTGAACTTTCCTGTACTTTTTTAAAAACAAATATAGCCATTTGGTATTTTTTTTATAGAATTTATTAATCATATCAGAGAAAAGATTTGAAACAAAAACAAAAGAATTACAGCACAAACACCGTATTTTTAAATAAAATACTCCGTATACTTGTATATCAATGAATAGAGATTTTCACGAAGAATTCGCTGATATAGGGGTTGGAGGGTTTATTATCTACGGTTTTGATGTAAACTACATGATATAAAAAAATGTTTTACCGGAAAAACCCTGGCTGCCACAAATCACAGGTGCCTATTTGTCAAAGTCAAAAATCTTTAAAATACGTTAATTACTTTTTGAAGTAGTTTTATATTAAGGTTAGCATATAATATAATTTGAAGCCGTTCTTCTAATAAAAACGTCATTATAAAAAGGCTTCAAAAAGTAGTAAACGTATTTTTAAAATTTTTGGCTTTAATAAATAAGCACCTTGACCTGAGGCAGCGAGGTTTTTAAAGAAGAAACTATCCTTATAGTATCAGGCAATTTTTAAACAATTACATCAGAACCGCAGAAAATAAACCCAGCAACCAGTCCCTGTATCACCGAATTCCATGTAAAAATATTTATCCATTGATATAAGGATATACTGGGTATCCAATTAAAAAAATAAGTCACTTGTGCTGTAACTTACTGTTTTTTAGATTATTAATTTCTACCGAAAAAATACGCGAACGAGCTATATTCATTTTTAAAAAGTACAAGGAAGTTCAAAAATAAGGCCCTGTTTAAAATGAATAACCCTGTACATACAAAAAGGGATAATCAGACTGTAAAGTGTAATTTTTGTTTTTTAATTTTTTAAGCAGTCTTTTTAACAATAATCATACAAAAGAAAAAGAAATTTGTTTGCAATTATTCTAATTTTAAAACAGTAACATATTAATTTTGTAATTTAGCTGTCAAAAAATACACAAGTTTTTTGTAACTTAAAAATTTAAATACAATAAGAAAAATGATAACTCGCCACACCAAGTTAATAGAAAGTTATGTTAACTATTATATATTTCTTTTCTTAAAATCAAAAATAAATAAATTTTAACTTGCGTATTTTAAAAATACTTTATATCCCTGAAAAATATTTGGCAACAAAATATTAATAATTTATACTAAAAACGTTTAGTAATATTTGACGCATTTTTTATTCACTCTTAATTGTTTTTAACAAAAAGTAAAATAGATGTTGCTGATGGCAAGCCTATTTTTTAATAACGTAGCACCTACATAAATAAAATGGTGCTAAAGTTAAATAATATTAAAATTTTAAAATGAATAAATTTTTAATTGGATGATTTTGATTGAATAACTGACCAATCTTTTGGTTTTGCTCAGTGTGTCTAGATTTCGTTCTAACTGCAGGGTATTTAGTTAACTATTTGAGATAGAGACTTGCTGTTTTTATAATGTTAAACGAAAGATGAATCTAAATTGTTTATGATGACTCTAAATTGTTTATGATGACTTGCTTTGTTTTTTACAAACATAATTAACGTAAAGTTGGTTTTGTTGTTTAAAGATGTTTTTATTTTGGGTTTTGAAACTGATGTACAAAGTAGACCATTCTAAAGTAAACACATTATTGCTACCTTTAGATTAGTCTAACAGTTTGTCTTATTTTTTTGTTAGTTTGGTATGTGAAGTTGATATTAATTCTTTATATTCTCTTTTTGACCACATGGTATAACTTCTTATACCATTGTTTGTTCTTGGTAAAAAGGCGAATTGGATAGGACGATATTAGTTGTATCACTCATCCCTTCCCGTCCATTTATTTAAAAAAGATTTAATGTATTACATAATGTGGAGTGCAGCTGTAAGGTCATTTACTTGAGAAACCCTTAACTGACAACATTTAATTTATTTTATTATTTTTAAACATTTTTTCAGTTAAGTTAATAAAATTATTTTATAACAATAAAGCCATATTTAGGTTTAAGATCACCCGCTAGAAGCATAAAAATAAAAAGTATTATCAGACGACATAATTTATAAATATAATAAAATTCTAAAACCACCCTTTAAATGTGATAAATGAGAAATTAAAAATAGCATAAATATTTGTTTACTTCACATACACGGTTGCAAAAGTTTTGAAGAAAATAATATTGTTTTTTGTTTTGATTATCTATAAAGCTTTTTGTAATTACCGGTTTAATTCAACGAAACTAAAATTTTAATTTTTGCCAATTTGAAAAATATATCTTTTGTTTGGGCTAAAACTTCTCTATCCTTTAAATACATGACACACTTCAGTGTCGAGTTTAGACCTTATACACAGTGTGTCCAGATTTCGTTTTAACTGCAGGGTATTTAGTTAATTATTGAAGATAGAGACTTGCTATTTTTACAATGTTAAACGAAAGATGACTCTTAATTGTTTATGATGACTTGCTTTATTTTTTACAAACAGGGTGAAATTCATTTTTTTACTTTTAAAAAACACCTTATACTTATATAGTCCTATAACAAATGCAAAATAAATATTGGGAGGAATTGTTACGTTTAATATATTGGCGTGGTAAGATTTTTGCTAATTACATATTTATTGACATATAAACCAAACCTATGATTTTCCTTATTAAATACCTAAGACAACATTCTAATTTTTTAAAATTATTAACTTATGGCGGATGGCAATACCAATGTTGTAATACTTAGTAGTTAATTTATATTTTTAAACCTAAGATTGTCGTTTTTAACTATAAAACAAAATTTTGCATGTGCCAATATGTAGACTTAATAAACAGAAGAAGTCAAAGTCATCCTTAATTTGTTTCAGTGTCGAGTTTAGACCTTATAAAATAGTATGGTTACCACCTAAAAGTTAAATACCTATGGATAAAATTATTATTTGTCTAATTAAAAAACATAAATAAAATACCTTTAAACCATTTTTTTTTCAAAAAACATACATATAAACGCGACTGATAAATGATAGTGCTGTTATTTGCAATTGGCGTAAAATTAGTAATTTAAAAACACCAAGTGTATAAAATAATTTAATATAAACAAATTGATAAATTGTAATAAATAATCAAGTTTTAATTTAATTTGGCACAAACTTGTTGGCACCCAACATTCCAAATTTATTATCATCTGGTCAGCAATCGGATATTATTTCTAGCTTATTTCAATAATTTAAATTATTTGGCCACCGTATCATTTTTATTTTTATATTAAGATTATTTTTACTCTTAAGTTTTTTATTGTTTTTCGTAAATAGTTTAGAAATATGTCACATTAAACGACTTATTTATGACTTGCTAAAATTTATTTATTGCCCATTTTTATTATTATTTTTATAATTATGATATTTATTTTTTAGGCTGCTGCAGAAGACCAACAATTGCAACGTAAGTAGAATTTTAATAATACTTTATACAATATTCTAGAGTTGTTATGAAAAGAACAGAACAGTTATTAAGAACATGTTCAGAGGTAGCCTGTTCAGTGAACCGTTCTTTAAAGAGAATTGAACAGCCTGTTCTTTTCGAACCGAACGGTGAGGAACGGACGCGCGTTTTAGTTTTTGTGTTCTCTGTTCTCACTGGTTCTGTGATCTGCGTTCGGTCGAGTGGACCATATTGGCTATTCCCGTTCATTTGTATCGAAAAACTCGAACCAGGCTTTGAGCTTGAGGTGCTTGAACTGTTAACGCTAACGTTCGCGGTGCGATGTGGTTTATGGATGGTCTATGGTGCTGTTTTTGTTTTAATCATGTTTGGAACAGTTTCGATCAATGAGGGTGAACGGTAAACGGGTGAACCAGGAAGAGAATGGATTAATGCCTAATATGCCCAGTCTCCACCTCATTTTCAAGAACTCGTTAAAAAAACAGATGAACAACTGAACAGGTTTACAGAACCTGTTCTCGGGTAGGAAGGAAACTGTTCGAACCTGTTCAGCATTCTTGCCTGTTCTTAAACAATTCTACGAATATTCTAACGGCGGTGGTAATCTCGACGCATAAACACCTTTTTAACCAAGGTCAAAGAAAAGGTCCGAAATCCAATAGGTATTCTCGACGCATATTTAGGTACAGGTAGTTTGTTAGTTTTGTTTAGGTAAGAGGAAGAGAATGATTTAATTAAGGAACAAAATATATACCCAGCAAACACTATTTGCCGGCAATGTACATTTTTCATATTGGCATTGATGGTAAAGCATTGGCAATTGGTAGCAATATTATGCCAACATCTTATACGCATTAAAAAGTCAACCCTAAATAAACACTTAATTGCCAATAAATTTTACATGCAGGCGAATTGCCGGCAAGCATACAAAAATGGCGGCATACCAATCCTGATTAAATAAAGCACGCGTTTTTGTTGCAGGCAAATAAATATTGGATTTTTGAAGGCAAACCTTCAACGCATATTCATACTTTTTAAACCATATTATTAACATTGGTATTTAACTAACATTAAAGCAATTTTTTGATCTGTTTTATTTATAATGGCAGCAAAACAACATTATTTTATGTTTTTTTACATAATTTAAAGGAAATGGCCTTTTCATAACATTTTATTGTTAAAAATCATGCAAATAAAAATTAAGTCAAACAAAATGTTTATTATGTATTTTGGAGCGAATAAAAATAAAATGATGGTAAAATTATCTACGTTAATTTCGACCGAAGGTGATCTCTTTGTGCATTTGTTTTCTACGTGGTTTTCTAGCTCTTTAGTTTCTTTTTAAAGAAAAGACTTTTTAATAGACATAATTAAATGTATTCATTACCTAATAAGTGTGTGTTGTGTGATTAATTGGTGATGGCTAGTCGAGAAGGCAAGATATTCAAGTAGACAGTTAGGAGCTGTAAACATTTTGTTTAAAACCTTATTAAAAGTTTTAAAGACGTGTTAATTAAAAATATTATATATATTTAATAGTTTTTTGACATACCGATAGATGGCGTAATGGACAATAAACCACTACGTTTCTGCAATATCTTCGCTTTTTATCGTCTAAACCGTACCCATTAGACAAAAATAATTCGAGAGCGGTCTGCGGTAGATGATCTCACTTAGCTTTAAAAGAAATATCTTCGGCTAGTGTAAAAATCTGCATCTCCAAGTTGAACAGTGTTCCGAGAGATGGTACTTTGCATCTGTTGCAAGGAAATTGCATGCAGTAAGGAGTTTTTTCCTATTTTAATTTTCAAATAAAATATCGCACCATTTTAGCTTTTAAAAAAGTATATGCGACAATTTTCGTCAATAAGACGTCAGCTTGCTGCTTGGGAGTATCTGCATTTGCCCACTTTCGTGTCTTTTTGTTATCTTTTTGCCAATAACTTATTAATGATGGATGCCATCATCTTAAACGCATTTTTTCGCCAATAACTTATTAATGACGGATGCCATCACATTATCTGCAACACGTGGCCTAATAACAGCCAATTGCCCACTTTCGCGTCTTTTTGATACCTTTTTGCCAATGCCTTGCCATTAAAGAGTGTTGGCAATGCCAGTGCCTCTCTTCGGTTTTTGATGTTTTGTTACTTGATATTACTCGAAAATTTTCTACCGAAAACAGAGTATAGTTAGTACTCTGAAAAACTGGTAGAGACCACAAAAAATTATGTCGAAGTATAAACACTTAATTTTAATAAAAACGTCCTCTACCTATCAGTTTTGGATTTTTATATTATTATTAAGAAGAAAAATATATGTCTCGGTCTTTACTACATGAAAAAAATATCTGTATGTAAATGTTGTACCTTACTGTTTAAATTCTCTTCCATATGTACAGGTACAAATAGCATAAATATTATGTGTCGAGAATACCTGCACTATTACCATGAACCATTCGCTATTGCGTCGGATTTACCCGCTGCAAAATTTGCATACATTTACTTCTGCGTCGAAATTACATCCGTCCTATTCTAAAAAGCATGGTAACCTAGTTTAAATTGTACCTAAATCTAAACCAAACCAAAAATAATAACAGTGTTTCAAGTTTACATTTTTTATGTTTTTTTCTTAATTAATTATTTTAAAAAATTACTACACGTTACACCGCAATCTAAAGAATTATTTGACAATGAAAGTTTGCTTTATACAAGGTAATAAAAAACCACAGCAATAAAGCTTTTCGGTATTTACAAGATAATAGTATGCAGAAAAAAATCTAGCTTACTTTTTCTAAAGTTTTGTTAGGCTTGTATGTATACAGAACCAGCTAGTCAATTATACAAAAAGGCAATGCGTGGACAAGAGACAGTGTAACACGAATACCGGCATGTAAACATTTGCTGACTGATAGCGCTTGTTGTGGTATTGCATTTCTGGCAGGTATATCCATAAAATAGCCGATCTAAAATAAACCTTCACTATCATAAAATTTTTATTTTATGATAGTGAAATGTCAGAACCAAATAGCAAAAATGTAATAAAAGTTACATTTTGGTAGCTACCTATATTTATTAATTTGTTTTAAAGTTATTTTTGATTAAAATGGGGCCACTTTGTGTAAAAATATTTGTTTTGAGATAAAACTTTAAACCAGTTTTATATTTATAAAATAGTTTGCTAAAGTTTAAATTTATAAAGAAGATATGATACAATCGAAATTAAAGTATTTTTTTAAATATCCTTATGATTATTTATTGTTATACATAGCACAAAAACAACTGATTTAAAAAAAAACTATTTTTAAGTTTTTGTAATAAATTAACAAACAGAAAAATACAATTTTTTAATTTATTATTTTTTGTTTTATTTTCTTATGTATCGTATACTACGTAGACTACATTTCCTAATAAAGATACATGTTTAAAGGTAACAAAATAATCGAAAATTAAAACGTAAAAAATTGATTCTTTACTGATTCAAAACAAATTATTTATATTATAGTCCAAATTAAAAACACGTGTTTAAGGATTATTTTATATTTTGGTAGATAATTTTTTTACTTTTTCAATTGACATTTTTGTTGTTGATTTTTTAAATAATATATATTAAATATGTATCTTCAAGTGTAGTTTTACATTTTGTTATTTAATATCTTAGCAAAAATGTTTTTTACTTTTATGTACAAGATTTTATTAAACTTGCGATGTATGTATGTATGTATGTTTGTTCTGTAGAATCTTGCAACTAAATTTTAAAGCATATATCTTTAACGGTCTAATAATAGATAGGGTTGTCTCGTAAATTCCCAGCCAATCAGTGCTTAGTGTTCTTAGCCGTCTATTGCGTCACAGAATACGACTTTCTGTTGTATACCTTTTACAGGCAGCTAATATTTAGCCAATAACATAAAATTAGCAGTAAAATATCCTAAAAGGATAATTAAATAAATTATAAACGTTACGAGTACAGTATCTGATGACATATGGTCCGCCATGTTGAAAGGCTTACGAGGCAACCGTATAATCTACAGCCCGTGTAATACACTGTCTGACTGATATTGTATGTGTCTAATACACATCATACATACTATATCTTCAACCAATTAAGCTAAAATTTCGTATGCATGTTTAGTTTAAATGATAATGCATGGTTAGCTGTCGACGTCAACATTGCGGACACCAAAGATGACGGACTAGTTATTTTTAATGCCCTCCTACAATATCAAATAAAAGACCTTGCTAAGAATACACATGTGAGTTAAACTTCATTGTTTCAATTCGTCTGGATTGGTGGACTAAGATTTTGAAGTCCTCTTTTTAAATGCCTAATCGTATTCCACTTAAACTAAAAAATAGGCATTATTAAAAATGCAATAATATAAATAAATAGATTTCTCCTTTGAAAGTCTTAATATGAACATATATCGTTATTATACAGTTTATGTGATATAAAATCTTGTCGCGAGATTTAATTGTGTAGAATTGGTTTGCTGTACCAGCTTAAGAAAGTAAATACAATTTGATGTACAATAGGGGTACAATAAGAAACAAATTTTCGTAATTTTCCATAGAAGCGAACATATTAAGGGTGATACCATTTCAAACTAACACCCTCCATGTAAATTATCATAGGAAGAATAAAACTTAAAGATGTATTCCCAAATTTTTGCTTGGCCTTACAATAAAAAATATTCTTGAACAATTTAAGTTTTTCTGAAGTGTTCTTATATTTAGGCATATATAGGCATATGCATCTGACTCCAACAAAAATTAAATTCACATTCGTATTCTCAGCAAGTACTTTCATTGGATACCCATCCTGTAGAAGTGCATTAAAACTAACTATTCCACCATCTTGGGTGTTCCGCCATGTCGGATTCAGAATGGCGTTTTTATTTTTTAAGTTACCCTCAGCAAGCCCTTTCCTTTGATACACATATAGTAGAGGTGCATTAAAAATAGCTAGTCCACCATTTTTAAAAGTTGGAGTTACGTCACTTTATTTTTCGAGTTACTCTCAGCAAACCCTTTTATTTGATACAAATGCATATTGTGAAGGGCAATAAAAATAACTAGTTCGCCATATTAGATTAAACGTGACGTCACCTAATTTTTCAAGTTACTCTCGACAAGCCCTTTCATTTAACACCCATATTGTGGGAATGCATTAAAAATAACTGGTCCGCCATCTTGGGTCTTTCGCCATGTTGGACTTAGAATGACGTTACATAGTTAAACAAGCATTTTCATCCAAACGATACCCTGTTCACTATAAATTAAAATTACACCGGAACAAAAAACGTATTTCGTTGGTTTAAAAAGTCTGTAACCCTAGTTACGACAGTAAAAAATGTGTTTTATTGGTTTAAAACTACAGTAACTGTAGTTACTTACTAGATTTTCATTATACATTTATAGTGGCCAAAGTATCGACGTGTGTACAGAGTTTTAGCTCAATCGATTAAAGATATATGCTTTAAAATTGAGTTGCAAGATTCCACCCGTACATACATAAACAGGGTGTTACAAATTCGATGCATTAGCATTGTTATTTCGGTAATTAAAAGAGATTGAGAGTTGGTTAAATAAGCGCAAATTTGCGCATCCTAATGCTGAATAATTGAGAGAAAAAAAAAATAAAATCCTGTTTCTCCCGAAGATATCTGGGAAAACCCGAAAATCTTAATGATCCATTTAATTTTTAAGGCCCTGTAAGTGATTATTTGAAAAAACCAATAGCACTTTCTGAGGGCACTTTTTATGCTCTTCAACAATGAAACAATTAGTTGCAAAATTTAAATATGTTACCCAAATTGTGATTTTTAGGACGTATCAAAGTTAAAATTACCTCTCCGCCTTATTTTACAAAAAATTACATATCGGATTTTGCCATCTTACCACAGAAATAAAAGCTTGTAAAAATGTAAACATGTTTAGCAACTTTCGAACTTTTCAGATGCAATGCTTTCTGTATCTACTAAAGGTAAAAAATTCAAATATTTGATTACTCTGTAATTTCTAAAATTAGGTGAAAAGTATTTAAAATTAATCAAAGCCTTAAATTAGAATGTTTATGTATCTGAAAATTATGGCGAACATTCTTTCCTTAACATGTTAAATGCTATAAATAAATGTGTCCCTATAAATACCGAATATTTCAGGTTCATGGAATGTAGACAGATGAGAGCTTTTACGCAAAGCTATTAAAATAGCACTAAGCAGTACTATTTATTTATGTTTAAAAAGTGTTCGATAGACAGACTTTAGGAAAACTAATTTAATGGGCTTCATTTTTTTTCGTTAAAGTTTTACTACTAATGAAATAAAAAAGAACTACTAAATTTTTAATATGGTAGAGAAAAGTTACCCAAGAACGTGTGTATGCTGAACTGACGGCGCGTGCCAATGCAAATTTATAGTATCGGTCTTACTCGGAGATTTGCCTTCGTACCCACCTTCAGGTAGGATCTAAGGCAAGTCTCATCGTAATTATGTCTATATAGAGTAACGGCCCGTAAGCGACGGACTTTCATTATTTTGTAAAAGCTGAAAGTTTATCAGTTCATGCTTTTAACTTAGGGAGAAGTAATGGTAGACTATGAAGTTGACTTATAGTGGCTTTGGCAGGTACCAAAAGTAAATAAATTGAAACTTGTAAACTTGTAAAAGCTGAATTTTAGATATGTTACTTAGGTACCTATTAGAAGATATTTTCTTTGTCACCAGATAGTTTTGACAGTTCCAATCCCTTGGCAGACAACAATTTTGTGTGGCCTAATGGTAGGAGGAAGTCCAGTATTTCTCTTATTTTATAAAATGTGGCCAAAAGTATTATATAGAAATTGTAGGGTTTTGAAATAGGCATGTCCTAAAAATATTTTAATGGATACAGAGTGTCCCAAAAAAAACAGTTTTTATAAAACTAACCTTTTAGCAATAACTTTGGATTTTCTTTAAAAAAATAAAATATTTAAAAATTACCAAAAAATAAAAACTTTAACACCCTGAATCTCGCGAATGATTTACTTTTCGATAAAGGTAAATTTTGTTAGATCGTTGTATTTTGGCCCAAAGAGTCTATGGTAGCATTTTGTACAGACCTTTTAGAGACACCCTGTATAATACTATAGTGCATTACAATTAAAACGAGCCATACCCTATAATTCCGTTATTTGTACACCTATAAAAACTTCTGAGGCACATCGATTTTGGTTTATAGAGGAAGATATTTTTGTGTCCAAATTTACTTGTTCCAAAATTTACTTGTCCAGGGTTATCCCATCCCCGCACCAACAGAAACGACCAAAAGTTTAAATAAAAAAGGGGTCAAGAAGCGAAAAATCTTTCTTCAACACACTTTAGTTTTTAAAAATCGTTATGGTATATTCCGGGAAATTTCACCACTGGACAAGTAAAATTTAACGCATAAATTAAAATAAAATAACCCCTTAAAAATAAAAATCGGCGTGTTTCATGATTTTGTATAATTGTAAAAATAACGAAGGCTTGTTTTAATTGAAATTCAGTATATTTATATGCTATAATAGAAATGTGTAGTTTTTTGTAACCACTTTACTGCTAGTAAAGCTTTGATAAAAAAAAACAATGAAGCCCATTTGTATCCTTAGTATTCAGTTGTTTAAAATAATTATGCACTTATTAAGTCCAAACTAGATTAAACTTATTGGGGACAGTGGCGTCTTACTTGCCCATATTATTAAAAAAAGTACAGGACTGACCTTTTTCTGTAGTTGTTTCTGACTAGGCAAAGAGATAAAAATAAAACTTTTTGGTAATCACTTTAAAATTAATTTTAATAACAATCCATAGACGACATAAAATTAAAAAATAAATACAATTTCGGCATTATAGTAAACAAGTCGTGTATTTTATCCAAAGTTGGTCATTAATTGTAGCGTCAAAATTATTTATTTTTTTAAATTATTTTTTTAATAATTAAGTTTTCTATGAATACTTTTTGGAATAAGCGAAAGTCACTTTATTTATTTATTTTGTAAATGAACCTAAATACAATAAAAATATAAGAAACTTAAGAATTGTATTTTTAGTTGCTTAATCAGGTAAACCAATTGTCGGTGGCGCTTTCTGTCCTAATTATATTGGTTGTGGTGACCACTACAACGCCACTGTACCAAATAATTTCATTCTAGTTAGGACTTAATAAGCACATGAATACTTTAAAAAGTTGACGAAATTTAAACTAAATAAGTTTAAAAATACGGAATATAAAAAATATTAGGCAAATCAAAAAGAGGCTGTAGAAAAACGTAGAAATAAATAAATATCTAACAACTTAGTCATATAGTCTAAGAGCCAGTGGATGGCAGACCGTCAGTATTTTCCAAAGCTTATATTTTGCTCTATGACTCTCCTATACCTACCTTACATGAGACGGGGCTTCTCTTAAACAAGCGAGGGTAGCAGACGTCACTCAGCTAAGACAGGTACCTACGTAAATTTGGCAAAGTTTTGCAGTATTTTAACAAAACTACCGTTTGAACACATTTGGGTATTTGCCACCAAAAAAACTATTGACGAACAAGTACCTTGATTATAATTTCGTGACAGACTTCCAAAAATAAAAAAATAAAAAGTCTGCCATGAAATTACCATCAGCTTAATCGTTCGCCAATATTTCTTTTGGTCACATTAAAAATACTCTTCAATGTGTCAACACGTCAGCTTTGGTAAAATATTGCCAAACTTTGCCAAATTTAGGTAGGTACCTGTCTTACCTAGGTGACGTCATAGCTACCCTTGCTCTGCTTAGTGAAGCCCCATCTCATGTAAGGTTGGTACAGGAGAGTTATTGAGCAAAACATTAGCTTTGATAAGATACTGACGGTCTGCCATCCACTGGCTCTGAGACTAATACTTTTGGTTTAACCCAAAGTAGTCGCAATAGTAGATTATTTCATTCCTAAAAGAACGACTCATCCCCTATAAAACATTTCGAATTGTAAAAAAATATCTTCAAGAATAAGGAATTTATGTTACATATCCAAAGGGTCACCCAGTATATCTCCTAATTTTATATAATGCTTCACAATGTTTTCTGCAACTTTTAATAACAAAATTTACTTAATGATATTTTGTTCAAAAATGACACAAAAATAGCCATATTTTAGTTTTTGGGTGGAATAATATTATGACCATAAAGCTGTGCTCAGAAACATAAAAATCACACTAGCAAAATAAATTATGGATTAATAAAAATTGATTATAATTACTTCTTTTACGACTTTAACCATAAAGTCAGTTATTACTTACTTTAGGGTACAATTTTGATAAGTTTTTAGAACTAAATAAGATTTATTTACCCTATAAAAATGTGCTTGGTGTTTTGTTTCATATATTAGAGAAATATAGCATAGTCAAATAAGGCCATAGCTGAATAGGGACTCCCTTAATAAGGCTAGTGCCTGGCATTATTTATGCCAGTTTAAAGTCGTGCATTATTTTCGTCTTATTTTTACTTCGGAATTACTCGTGTAACCGAACGGCGGTCGTCCCCATATCGTATAACTGAACGGCTGTCGTCCCCATAATTGTAAAATTTTTAGAGGTAAAAAATACCTAAAACCTTGTATTTTTTAAATTTATTTTTGTAAAATTGTGTAAAACAAAAGCGTATACCACAAAACATAAGAAGAAACTTTAAATATTTTTTCTTTTTTTATTATTAATAGTACTGTTAATATGATGTGCAAAAATTCGAAATTATGAGTAAAGGCTCTATTTAAATAAACAATATCTGATCCTAATACGACAAGTTGCCATAATTCTCTATTTTTAGAACGTACATATATTTATCTTTAAAATATACATTAAATATTTAGCTGCAATTTAATAAAAATACAACCTAAAATTTGTAAACAGCAGCTACTGTTTACATTATTATATTTTTAAATTAGGTGTTTTTGAAACCTGTGCCAAATAAGTAAAAAAATCCATAAATACCTACTGCTTTCCAATAACTAAACAAGCGCATCTGTTAATGATAAAATATCTTGTTGGATTGTAACTTTAGCCAGTTAAAGAATTATTCCACTAATACAACAATTAATTTGAAATTTAAAATAACAATGACCATCAAAATTTTTTAAAAATACGATTGTGTCCGCAGATGGGCTTAACTATACCTGTATTTTTTTTAATTTTTAATATTTTAAAAAAAGTTATACTTATTAAAAATTGTTGCCTTGTCTGAAATGCAAAAAGCTATAGTAAAAATCGCCGTAGGATATACAGGGTGGTTTAAAATCGTAAAAATATTACTTAAAAAAAACATATTTTTTACACTACATAATTAAAAAGCATAAAAAGTAATCAAATACGTATTATAATTTTTTTCTATTAGTTATAGTTTCTGGGGAAAATTAAGATAAACGTTAAAAAAATCTAAAACAAATTTTGTTACAATTCAGTATTTTTTTTTATTTAAAAACCTTTAAAAGAATCGCCTTATGGTATACAGGTAGATTTAAAAATTACGAAAGTGTTATTTTGGCATAAGAAAAATTTTATAAATATTTTTTTAACTACCTACTTACGTAAATTTAAAATTTATAAACGTAATTACGTGATTTTGTTGAATAAATCATATGACTTGATATTGTATGCATATAAAAAGTAAAATTAATTATTCACTTTACACCTAATTTTCCCAAAGAATGATAAACAATAAGAAAAAATGTATAAGATTTCTTTATGGTACTTTTTAAGCTGTTTAATTACACAGTGTGTTTACGAATATACGTGCAATTTTTTTTTATAATTTCGAAAAAAGTTATTAAAAAAATTTTGCTTGGTCTAAAATTTTAAAAGCTATAACAAATATTGGCAGGGGATATACGAAGTGGTTCAAAATATTACTTAAAAAATTAAAAACCCAAATCTTTATTTTTGAAACTACCTAATTAAATACAAACAAAG
This sequence comes from Listronotus bonariensis, assembly GCA_014170235.1. NCBI lineage: Eukaryota > Metazoa > Arthropoda > Insecta > Coleoptera > Curculionidae > Listronotus > Listronotus bonariensis. The sequence goes on from JACEGR010003419.1 coordinate 26,712, forward strand.
CATATACAAACAATAATAATAACAAAAAGTAATTAAAAGTGTTTTATATTTTTTCCTATTGGTTATGGTTTCTGGGATAAATGAAGGTAAAAAAGAAGTATAAATTTCTTTTAATTCAGTAGAAAAAAACGTTTTTAGAATAAAGGCGTGAAAAAGAATTGCGTTTTATTATATAGGAAAATTCAACATTACAAAGTTGTTATTTTAACAAATAAAAAAAGGTTATAAATATTTTTTAAATTACTTATTTAAATATAAAAAATTTATAAATATGTTAACTTTTTTAAATAAACCATAATCTTTTACATTACTACTTCCATACATCTTAACCAAACTTGATAATCTTTCCAATAAAAAGTAAAATGAAATATTTACGAAGAAAAAAACATTTAATTTAGTTTACAAGTAATTTTTATAAGTAATCATTAGCAATAAAAGGAAATGTATTAAAAAAAAACCTTTAATGCTTTGTAATCAAATACTCTTTAAAATATACTTTTCTTTTTAATTTTTTAAGGATTATATTTTCTGGTGGATTTTAAACCACCCTGTATACTATTGGAATATTTTTAATACAGTCTTTAAGCATTTCGGACGAAGTAAAAATTGCTATAAAAATAACTTTTTTCGAAATATTAAAAATAAAAATTACAGGTATAGTTAAGTCCACCAGTGGACACACCACTGTATGACAGATACTATACGGGATACATGGCTTTTGGTTTTAAATCGTTATTAGGAAGTACCAAATCTATAAAAATCATATGGAAAAAATATAAAGGAGTATGAAAAAGGTTTTTTTGAAGACTACTGTAATTATTATGTTAAAAACTTTTCCCTAAAAACGTAAAAATGTATGTATTGAATCAAAATGTGGTCTTTAAATAATTATATCTGGTATAGGTAAATAAATAAAGTATAATTCTTTAGGTTTTTCAATAATTAGTTGTTTTTGTAATTGTGTTTTAAATTTCTAATAAATTTAACATATAAAACTCCGAAAATAAATTTCGGTTTTAAAACAAATTTAATAAATGGTAATCCTATTTGATTAATTAAAACTATATTTTTAGGCTAAACATAAAACCGAAAATTATTGCGACCATTCTGGCGGATTTTCCAATTTTCTTAATTTAAATATAAAATGTGTTTCGTATTTATAACAAAAAAGTTATTTAAACATGAAAAAATAATTGCTTGGTATTTGTTTTTGGTACAGTTATAGCATTTATAAAAAAAATATATACAGGGTGTCCGGGAAAATGTGGGAAATCTCTCGCACACGTATGAAACAGATGAAAATAACACGACAAGTTCCTATAAAATTTTTCCGTTTAAGCCCCCTGCGGAGATATGATCCCCTAAAGGGGGCAGCTGGAAATCGATTTTTCATGAATAATTTTTAAAGCGCTCTGTATAATTTGATAATATTTTAGTACGATGCATACTAGTAAAGACCTCTTAAGATAGTGCCCTTGAAACTTATGTCGCTTCTTTAGTTTGCCAGGGACGGACTAGTTTTTGCACATTATTGATAATATTTTTTACGCCCTGTATGGTGAAGACACAAAAATATGTTTTTGGGTAGTTTAAACCTTTTGCTAAAAAAGGTACTCCTGTTTGACATCGATAAAATGAGCCGTTTTCGAGTAAAAAAGTATTTGCAACAAATTCCTGACCTGCTACGAGAGGACTTCAATACTGAATCAAAAATTACAAATTACATCGAAAATAAAATATTGTAGTATATTATCGTTGATTGAGAGAGTACAATCAACGATATTATTAAAGAAAATAAACTCTTATTGTTAATATATATATAGCTTTTATTTCATTAAACGAAAACGGCTCATCGTACAAAAAAAATTAAAGAGACAATATTACTTCAAAGTAAATAAGTATTTACAAAATATTATTGATTTACAGAAAAGCAATGGCAAACTATTTTTTCTTAACAAATAATAAATACAAATCTTGTTCGAACGAAACTAGTAGAATTAAAAAAAAACTTTACAACATAAAATGTAATGCAATGGTCTAAAGGAAGTGTACCAAATTATTGTAGAAATATCTGAAGTGGTAGTAATATTATGATAAAAGAATTTACTTTCTAAAATTTTAACATCCTATATCTTGGACACAAAGCATTTTCGGACATAATTTTATTTGATTTTTGGTTTATTTTCTTGCATTCTATACAGTGTTGAAAAAAGTACCAACTTAAAAATCACCCTGTATTATTATGTCAACAAGCTCCATATGGCATGTTGTTAAAACTTTACTAATAATATTTTGATAATTGTCATGTGTATGTTGGAGATACACAACAACAAAAATGTCATGTGCATTTTATTAATGTATAAAAATTATTAATATCATTATTATAGTAGGGAGCCAAAGATGCTAAATTTGCAGTTACTCGGGCGTCATAGAGATTTATTGGATTGCAAAGCTTAAATAATAAGAAGAAAAAAATGTTATATAAATGTATACCTTTTCAGCGATGCGTTAAGCGGCTATAGACTTCTAAATATGTGAAAAATATATTTTTATTATTTCGGCTTGTGAAAATCGTTTGAATCGTATTGAATTATGTATTTTTTGTTATCCCTATATTATTTTCTTCAAAATTAAAAAAATAATAACCACGGTCGAGAATGTCAAAACGACTTTGTAGCCCTCCGCTTACTTTACGTCACTCTCAAATTGTCAGATTAGTAAAATATACACTGTTTAGCGTGTACTTAACGTACCCTATCTTAATCTGACGCGCACGACAATTTCTGATGGATATATTTCTGTTTTTATGATCGCCCCTGTATACGGGGCTCATATTTGGTGGAGGTATTTAATCGAGTACACGGTATCCTCCAGTATATTAATCTGCCGCGCTGTAGTAACTTCCGAAATCCCCTCTTGGGCTCCTTACCATTAGGGTATGATGTGTTTCATTTCAAATAAAATTGTTGAAATTTACCCAACCTAATATGAATATTACCATGTAGTTATTTTGCAGCCCATTTTTTTGAAGTTGATATGGTTCTATAAAAGTTAATTATAGTTATTATTTTTTCAGTGCTTAAAAGGGCATTTTCCATGTTTGATACAGCTAAACGAGGAACCATTGACAAAGAGAAGGTCAGGACCATTCTTACCACTCTTGGACATTCCTATGATGACAAAGAATTAGAACAAATGTTGGCCGATGAAGACCCAGATGGTAATCCTTTATTTTTACCACTACATTAATTTTTTATGTACTGAGTGTTATATAATGTTGTTAGAAAAATTTAGCTGCAGATTCTACATCAAAAAGTATGATGATAAGTTCATATAAACATGGCTTCTAAAATGCATTTGTTCGAGATACTCGGTGTTAAGCTTTAAAAAAACTTTTTTTTATTTCTTCAAAATGCGTTATTCAATTTTTATAAAATTCAACACTTTTATTTGTAGATTAAAAAGGGTTATTTGGATCTTACTAAATAAAATTTAACTTACTTAATGGCGTCCTAAGCGATAGCTCAACCAAAAGTGCAAGTTTTGGATTTTATCATATATACTTAGTTTTCGAGAAAAAGTATATCTGGCCCTGGGATTTATTTTTTATTACAGAAAATGGGTTAGTTTTTTTGCTATTGCTATTTAATTTAGTAAGTGTTGCTTATGATGTATAATTATTAATTTAACAATAATAAAAATGATAAAGAAAAATTTGGTCTGGTGATTCTTGTAAAGCCGCGTCCAAATTTGCAACAATTGGCCAAATATCCGTCCAAACAGGCCAACCTGTTTGCGCGCTTCTTTGACTCCAAAAACCAACAAGCTCTGAGGCACAGGAAAATTATTTGTCAAGCCCTTGAAACGACGTGAATTCCGTCCACGTCTACGTCCGCGCTATGTGGCAGGCTATGCGGCGTGTGTTGCGGCGTATTGTTGCAAGTCTGGACTCGACTTAAGGATCCAAAAAAAGCTGTATTTTAAATTGTCAGATATATTCGTTTGGGTACCAACTTAGATGTCTCTCGACTAAATAAATAAAAGCAAGTTGGACTTTAATTATTGACTTCTTTATGCTACAGATAACACTACCGAATTTTATCACAATGCGGTAAAGAATATTTAAGATATTATACATAAATATAGATATTATCAAAACACATTTTTCATTAAGTTTCATACGCTGTATTGAAGAAACAATGCACTCCCGGACACATAATTATATAAAATTTTTTGTATTTAGATAATAAGTTTGCCCCTAAATTTTCTTAAAAACATTTTGTCACACCCTGCATAAAATGCGTAAATTAAATTAAAAAACTACTGTTTAATAGTTTTTTTAATAATTGTTTTCTGTGTGCGTGATAAAGTTAATTCTACTTTTTACGATAACATGAGAAGGAACGTTAAGTTTCTAATAAATCACTTTAACACAAAAATATATTTCTTAAATGTTTAGGTTTAATCAGATTGTTGAACATTCGTAAACAGGCTTTTTAAGAAATTAAATGCAGAAAAATCATAAATTTAAAAATATATATATAGAATTAGCTTAAAGTATATTTTTTAGTTCCTTAGAGTCATGGACGTTCTTCATAACTTTTCAAACTCTGTTAATTTTTTTATTTTTAAAAATTAATTTGTTACTTATTTTAAAAATAATATATTCTATTTAAATACATTATTATTTTACCATTTTGTCTCCCTCGTGGCGCAGTGAACAGAGCTTTGGTCTTCGAAGCCAGAAGTCGCCGGTTCGATTCCCAGCGGGGGAGACATATTTAGGTAGTTGGTATTTAAAAATAACGTCCGTGGTGGCACTACCGCATTGTCTAAAAGGTTCTGTGAAATGCAAAATTGCATGTTTCAGTGCTTGGACAACGTTGACGGAACAGGGAAACGATGGGTTAAACTAAAAAATCTAATAACCAGACACCCACGGTACTCTGGTATTTAGGCATAGGCCTTCGTGGGATGTGAAAAAGAAAAAAAACATATTTATTGGTTTGTTTAACAAAGTAAATAATTTAAACTTTAATCTGTTTAGTTATTTAAATAATATTTCCGTCAAAGAGTGAATAGGTATTAGTGTATTTGTTACGCCGAATTGATGTAATTATCACTTCTTAAAGTATATCGGTGTAGATTTTTTTATCTTTGGACAAACCACGAAGGCTAAAAGCCTAAATACTAACGTACCGTGGGTGTCTTAAGCGAGGTAAGAGGGAGTTTGTTGACACGGGACTTAAATACTTGAAGATTTGGGGGAAGGAAAGACCTCCGCGGGCAGCAAGTTCCACAACCTAGAAACTCTAGGGATAAAAGAACGAACAAAGTGGGAAGTTCGGGGCCTGTCCAGTTGGACCGTATAGGGATGCATACGCGCGGAACCACGAATTTCTCTGTTGGGAACCGTAAGTGGAGGAACTATACTGGACAGTTCTTAAATAAATCCCCCACAACCCGACGATGGGCAAGAGAGGGAAGCCTTTCTGTAAGTGAAGGATCATTAATGAGACGAATAGCTCTTCTTTGAATAGAATCAAGAATGCTTAGGGTTGTGGGGGACGCCATGCCCCAGATATGAGAACAATATTCCAAGGGAGGTCGGATTTCTGACACATATAAAGTGTATAAATTAGAAGGAGAAAAATACTTTTTGGCTCGAAAGAGAAATCCAAGCTTTTTGAAGCTGCCGGCTATAGATACAATGTGTTTATGCCAGTTAAGGTTACTTTCAAATGTGACGCCCACAAGATTGAAGGTGTCTTTGCTCTGTAAAACTTGGCCGCTCATAAGTAGAGGATGAATATTTGATGACTCTTTTCGCGACAAGGAACATGATTGTGTTTTGGATGCATTAAAATGGAGAAGATTTTTAGCGCCCCAATGCAATATTAAATTAAGATCCTGCGAAAGAGATATCTGCATCGCTTTGCGTTTGTTCTCAAGTCAGGTTTAGTAATGGGTTTAGGAACCTGAAAACTGGAGTGAAGGGTACTATCGTCGGCGAAACTATGAATGGAATTAGTTGTGGACGAGAGAAGGTCGTTGATGTGAAGAAGAAACAATGTTGGTGCCAGAACTGAGCCCTGAGGGACTCCTGCATTTACTTGGTGAAAGCTTGAATAATGGCCGTCCACAATAACTGATATACGACGATCAGATAGATAACTAGAGAGCCAAGTACAGAGTTTAGTTGAAAGACCATAGGAGGGAAGTTTATTAAGAAGTGCGGCATGCCAGACCTGGTCAAAAGCTTTGGATATATCAAGAGCAACGATCTGGGACTTACCTAGAAACTCAAGAGACTTATTCCAGCAGTGCGATACGAAGGAAAGAAGATCTGCTGTAGATCTTTTGTGGCGAAATCCATACTGCCTGTCATGCAAAATTTTGTGTTTTTCTAAGTACTTAAGAATTTGTGAATTAATTAATTTTTCCATTACTTTACAAAGAACTGAGAGAATTGAAATTGGTCTATAGTTAGATGGAAGAGATTTAGATCCTTTCTTGGGAATAGGTTGAACACGTGCAGCTTTCCAGCTTTCCGGAAAGATACCTGTGTCGTAAGAAATTCGAAAGAGCCGAGTTAAGATTGGTGCAAGTTCTAGAGCACATTTTTTTAAAACGATTGCTGGTATGCCATCCAGCCCAGACGATTTCTTGGTGTTAAGGGAAGAAAGGATGCGCTTAATGTGTTTTACCTTAAAAATAATATCGGGCATTTTATGAGGGACTGGGGTAACCGCTGGAATTGGATGATTTACGGAAGGGTCAAGGGTTGAATTGGCAGCAAATTGTTTAGCAAATAATTCTGCCTTTCCTTTAGCGGTAGAAACAATTTCATCTTCCAAAGCTAGTGGCGAAAAAGAACTGGTACAAAAATTCCTACTTATGTTTTTCGCAAAGGACCAGAAAGATTTGCTGCCATTTGACGCAAGAAAGAACTTTGTTTTTAATACGATTGTCGAAGGAGTCTTTGGCTTCAGAAATTGTTTGATTGTAGTAGTTTCTTGCTTCAATGCTGGCCTGTCGGTTTTCTGGACTAGGATCCTCTAGAAACGTTTTGTGAGCATGAACTTTTAAAATTCTAGCTTTATCACAAGATTTGGAAAACCAGGGTTTGTTATTGGATTGTTTGGGGTTCTTGATGGTGTGTGGAATATAGGTTTCAATGCCCAATTGAATTGATTCTGTCAGTTGATTGCAAATTCCAGAAGGATCACCAGAAGAAAAGCAGATGGAGCAGATACTTTTAATTGTTTAAAGTATTTTTTTATTATAGTCACCTGCTAAAATTTGTCGGAAGAGTTTCTGAACACCCTGCAGACTTACCCTTTTATAATATCTAAACAACAGCTGTAATACATTCAATAATAACGATAAAAAGAGACCATGTCATATTACCCAAAAGGATTTTTTGTAGAAGAGCTATTTAAGGCCAATTTAACAAAGCAGAATTCAGTATTTTAGCACATTATTTAAGTTTAGTTAACAGCTTATTTGCATCTTGGCTAATGAGCTCTTTTAATCATTTGGAATATTTTCCGCAGTTTCTGGCAAATATCCAGATATACTTCCGGCTTCAATTTAATTGGATCGGTCAGAAGTGTTGCTAATGCATATTACTACGGAATTTAAGTGAACGAGATTAAAAATGAAGTTTTAATTATTTTTAGGGGTAGCTAAGCGTAAAGCTTAATATTTTTAAAAGCTTTAAAGAACATTTATTGGGCGATTGGGATTTGCCTGGAAACCTGGATGAAAATTAATCCACTTCTAAAACTTTAATAGCATAAAATTTTATTCGTATTACAAAAAACTACAAGAAACAAAAGTAAATTAATTTGTGTTAGGATATAAAACTACTTAAAGGTTTTATTATTAGACCAGGGTAAATAATTTTTGAAACGAAAATAAAAATAAAGTAGAATATAGCCCATTGTCAAAAGTAGAAAATTTGACAAAAACATAAGAAAAAATAAATTACGGGCATCTGAGGTCGAAAAGGAGAAAGGAGGGATTAAAATGTAAAAAACGGTTTTCTCGATTTTTGGTTAAACTACAAGTCCTATGAAAAAAGTTAAATGGTAAGTTTAACGTAATAAAAAAATCTACAACCTTTGTGTTTACACTTTCTTTACATAACCTTAAAATTTATATGAAATATTTAAATAACCGAGTTTTTGGTTCTAGTGGTGTAAAAAAATATACATTACCACGGTAAATTTGAGAAAATAAATTTTCAAAGGACTAGTCATTTTACCGGAAATCGGCAAAAACTGTTTTTACCCTTAACCCCCCTCTTTTACTTCAAGACGACAGATCGCGTGTAATTTATTTTTCCTTTGATTTTTATATACTATTTTTAATGGGTTTTATCCTTCTATAATTACTGACATAACACATTTACCTTACCTATAACAATATAGATATTTTAACGAACAAAACGACCACCGACTTTTTGAAAAATTTGGATATTTTTACACGTCAATTTTTAATTAAAAATAAGGGTTTTTTTGTTGATATACGTATGGGTCAAAAAATGTAAAAAATATATATTTTAAACCAAAAAATTACAGTGTATATGGTACGTTTTTACCAAATTTTGTAAAAATAATTAAGATTTTGCAAAAGATTAAATTAAAAATTTAAAACTTGCATATTTGAATTTTTACATACATTTTTACAGTTTGCTCAAGTGGTAGAAACAATTTTTTTATGAGTCTCTTAGAAAAGTAAAAATATAAATATATTTCTTAACGTCAAATAGTATTTGTTAGTTTTGACGTTTATTTGTTGTTGCTCTTACAACCAATTATATTTTCTTACTACCCATTTTCTAGAGTATGCGCAAAGTACTTAACAACTCTGCGCACGCGACTAAAAATATGATTTTAATTTAAAATCCATAATTTTGTTTTATAAAACTCTTAAATTTTTAATTTTTATAATATATTAGAAAAAATGCCGGTAAAATAATATTTTAATAAACACGATGTTCTTAAACTTGGTCATAAATTTTAGGGATCGATTTTTTAAGTAACAATAAAAAAATCCTTAACATGGATCCGCAAATTCTAAATTCTTAAAATAGAGGGTGTTTTCCTTATTAAAAAAAACGGTTTTTTAACACACCTTATATATTGTTTAACCATTTTTTTGTAATTTAGTCTTGTTAATTATAAAACCAAGGGGCTAATTTAGCACTTTAATAATTTTTTTCATCCCTAGACCATCTAAAAAGCACTCAAGGAATTTTTTATTTAAAAATAAGTTTTTAATTTGTATAAAAAGGTACGTAACAAAAAATACTCAATTAAAAGTTTAACATTCTGTATGTGGACCTTTGTTATATTTTTTTAATTAATTTTAATTTTTAAAATCAGTCAATATTTTTTTTATGTAAAAGTTCTTTACCGAAAAATTTACCGCGTTTAATACAGTGAGCACCTGAACCCTTTGGTATATTCTAATAAGGTAATTGTTTACAAACCGGACGCATCGCCGATTTTAATAAAATTTGGTATTCGAGAGCTTTTTGGGCCGCTGATCACGAATCTAAAAGACTTTTAGTCGGACACGTTTTGTTTTCAAGATATCAATCATCAATCTTAAATAGAAAACTAACCCAAATTCGCAATATTCCTCTCTTTTTTGCACGCTATTCTTGAGTTTTTTGCTAAATTCGCACTCAATATTTGATTTTCACCTTTTAAGAACCCATTTTTCTATTTATTTTACCCGGTTTTTCATAAAATTGCAAAGCTTGGCTTTCAATCATTTAATCACAGTAGCCATTACGCCACCTGTGATTGAAAGTGAAACTTTACAATGATATAAAAAAGGGGTAAAATATATAGAAAAATGAGTTTTTAAGAGGTTAAAATCAAATGTTAAGTACCAATTTAGCCCTAAATCAAGAACTGTTTTCCAAAAGAAGAGGAAATATAGTAAAAATAAGGAAAACTTTCTTTTCAAGTTTGATAATGGATATCTCGAAAACGAAACGTGTCTGACTAAGAATTCGTTCAGATTCACGATAAGCACCCCAAAAACCCCTAATCGTCTAATAAATTTTATTAAAATCGGCGATGCGTCAGGTTTGTAAACAATTACCTCTAATAAAAAATAAAATAGTCGAAAATCCGAATAATAAGCGACCTTCACCCATCCGTTTCCGGGATAAAAACTGTTTTATATTAAAAATAGTATTTAAACAAAGGTATTGCCATGGGGTTGTCTTAAAAAATTAGGTCAAGGCTAAAACCAAAAAAAGTAAGTTTTTATATTTTTGAGTGACCCTGCATAATGTCAATTTTTATATATATTTTTAATTGTTTATGACAGTACTAATATATAAGTGCATTTTGTTTCTTCGTTTTTATAAATAAAGCTCTGGTACATTTTTAAATTTTAAACCTAAATAATGTTTTTGGTACATTCTGTATTATTTTAAAATATATATTTATTTTAATAACTAGCATACGTACGTACGTAAAAATACAGAAGTTTTACATTATACAGGGTGTGTAAAAAATTTTAAGGTTATTTTTTAAAATTAAAGCTAGCCTTGACCTATTTTTTAAGCAACCTTGTTTAAATACTATCTTCAATAAAAAACAGTTTTTATCCGGTAAACAGATGGGTGAAGGTCGAAATAGGGCAATTTACATACATTTACTTATACGTAATAAAATAAAGCATTAAATTTAATCAAACACCTCTATCAACGTAGCCTGTCATAAAAAAATGAATGCATACTTACCTGTAAACGGGAATTTTGTAGGTAAGTATAAAGTTTAAGGGAAAATCGTTTTTGTAATGGCGAAATTGGGAATGATAATGGTTTTTCGGTTCGAAACGTCGCATAAATGTAAAGTGTGATATATCGGTGGTTTTAGAATTAAATTACGAGTTTCTTAAGCCCAGCGCTTCTGACTTAACATTCTAGGGTTATAAATGTTTCTTCAGGAGGTTAAAAATCAGGTAGTACTTGACTCCTTTTCCATTAAAAATAATATTTTATATGGCACCCAGCTATTACCTTTACATTTAGAGCTGCCATTGATATGTCGAAATAACAGACCTTGGTCAACAGATGGGTGAAGGTCGAATTCGAATCTTGTACTAAAAGGGAAGTTTCTTGGCAAATCTTTTTAAAGCTCCTGACAACTACTTTATAACCCTAGAATATGAAATCAAACCTTTACCTGCTACATTTTATGAATACCTTAAAAACGCTTTAACCGATTTGGATTAAATTTGGTGCACCTCTTTAATGTTATAGGTCGCTTGTAAAGCGCTATCTATATTAAGATTATTAGATCCAGTGGCGTCTGAATGGGCACCATACAAAATATTATTAAAAATAAAGTCTGCCACTGACTTTTTATAAAGTTTTTATATTTTTTTCTGACTAAGCAACTTTTAAGACGTTTACATGTTTTTTGTATCTCGTTTTGTTTTTGAAAAAAAAAAATTAAACCCTCTTTAAGTAATACTAAAAAGTCCATAAATAGCCAAAAATAAAATCCAAATTTAAAAAATAAACAATTTTGACTTTAGTGAATAAAGAAAATGACAAATTTTGATAAAATACACGACTATACGAAAAAAATAGAAACTAAAAAGTTGCATTTTAAATTGCTTAGTCGAAAAAATTATAAAAACTTGAATCGCGACTTGTTCTTATCACTTGGCGCCCTATGTATAATACACAAAACTATCCCAAATGTAAAGTTAAAAAAAGGTCCCTGCCTTTCAAATCGCGCCCTCTTCCCATCACTTGGCGCCCTATGTATAATAAATCCAGATCGCAAACGCAAGTGTTCCTTGAAGGAGTCACCCTTGGCTAAAGTGACCACATTTTAATTCACAGAAAGCGGGACAAATTAGAAAAAATGAAATAAGATGGATAAAATTCTTTTCTTCCCAATTTTTTTTGAAGAGAAAAAAAAGGTTCCCACTTTCGCTGATTCTCTTAAATGTTTCAATAGAAAATGATAAATAAAGAAATAAAAATAAGTCGGTCTATTAATTTATAAACTTAATTTTTTCGCTCCAAAAATTTTTAAAGAGCAAAAAAAAGATCCTTACCTCCGCAAAAACCTTTCTATTTATTTACACCCATTCCCCCCTTATTGAGACATTTCTGAAAAATCGGCGGGGAACGCCAAAGAGCAGGGACTGTCCCGCCAAAATCGGAACGTGTGGTCACTTTACCCTCGGCAGACACCCTGGTTTGACCCCACTAAATCCGGGTCTGCACATATGCACAAATTTATACTATAATAAATGTTATTAGACGGCTTCGGTTCTGGTTTCCAAATATCGCGAGCCGACCCTGTTTAGCGCTATTAACCCTTATGAACTTGCCAGTCGCCCTACACAAAATTAAAAAAAACCCTTTTACATCCTAAAAATTTTGGGCCTAGAAATTGTTTTAAATATAAGATTCAGTGGTACAGTATGTTTATTAATTAAAGAATACGTTGCACTGCAAGGACGTTTATAAAGAATTTTGATGTAATATTTTATGTGTAGACAAGAAAAATGCATTTGCATATTTAAGTCATTTTCATGGGTAATAGCATATTTTTAGTAAAATACTGTTATGATGCATAATATCAGTATTTTTTGAGCGCAGTGGGTGGCGAGAGGATTATCCCCAGGAACAAAAAAATATATACATAATCTTGAAGAAAAGCATAAGTAACTAAGGGTGTTTTTATATGAATATATATATATATATATATATATATATATATTGAACATTAATTTTTGGTATAGGAATTTTAATTTCGGTCACTTAAGGAACTTTCCACTGGTTAAAAAATATGTTAATTCAACACTGGAATTATTTAAAAATTTAATATTTTTCCTTCAACCTATTATTTAATGTTGCATATTTTGCTACTTCTCATACATATTCCAAGCATTTTTCTTGAATATTTTCATGCGTATTTCACGCTTTTTATGTTGCATATTATCCGGTCCCTAGTTATTTGTACCTACATATACGATCCGGGTGTAGCACTACCATATAGTTTGAAAAGCCTTAGGTACCTCGCAGTTGGTTATAAAAAACTAAGCATAATGACTCACTGTGTTTTTATTTAAACACAAAGATGTTAAATAAAATTGATTTTAATAAAATTGGAAAGTTGTTTTTAATTTCCCAAATGCTTTGTCATTTATTATAGCTCCTTGCCTAAATAACTAAACACTTGTAAATTATAGGCAATTCGTCAGAATGCTCATTTTACCCTAAGATATATTGGTCGTTGCGGAGAATGCTTAAACATTTTAGAGATATTTAACAGAACAGACATACTGTAGCCCATATATCACTGTTTATATTCTACCTAAGTTATGGGTCTTTCAAATCTTAATCAACCAAAATGGAATATACAGCGGTTCCACGAATGGACTTAACTATACCTATTAATGTTTTTATGTTAATTATTTCGCAAAAAGTTATTTTTTATAAAAAAATTAATGTGCCTGAAATGCCAAAAGCTATAATAAAAAGTGCCCTATAATTTATAGTTATTGTGCACATGTATCTATAGTTTATAAAAGAAATATAAAATTGCCACACAGGGTGGGTTAAAATGTTATATTATAAAACTCTTAAAACTAAAATGCATTCTATCTATGTTATTATACCTACCTTTTCCAAAATTGCTTAAAAATAAGGATTTGGAAAATAATTATTAGTATTTAAAAAATATCATTACTATTCTACGGTATTGATGCGTTTATTTTTTTAATAGATAGAGTAATTCAAGAGAAAGGTTTATATGACTATTAAAATACAGATAGGGGGATTGTTTTACTCCGAATTTGACGCGTGCGAAGCCGCGGGCAAAAGCTAGTTCTAAATACAACGATATACAACACTTTACATATATGCGACGTTTCAAACCAAAAACCACCACTTACTATCTTTTTATTAAAAATTATATTTTTATTTCTAACGATTTTGGGAATTTCCATTTAAAGGTAAGTATGCATCCATTTATTTCTATGACTTCTTATTATTATTTCTTTTAATAATTTATTTATTCATAATTTAACCAACAAGCTACAAGAAATAGGGCAATTTACATACATTTACTTATACGTTATAAAATAAAGCATTTAATTTAATCAAACACCTCTATCAACGTAGCCTGTCATAAAAAAATGAATGCATACTTACCTGTAAACGGAAATTTTGTAGGTAAGTATAAAGTTTAAGGTAAAATCGTTTTTGTAATGACAAAATTGTGAATGATAATGGTTTTGGTTCGAAACGTCGCATAAATGTAAAGTGTGATATATCGGTGGTTTTAGAATTAAATTACGAGTTTCTTAAGCCCAGCGCTTCTGACTTAATATTCTAGGGTTATAAAGTTTTCTTCAGGAACCTAAAAATGAGGTAGTACTTGACCTCTTTTCCATTAAAAATAATATTTTATATGGCACCCAGCTGTTACCTTTACATTTAGAGCTGCCATTGATATGTCGAAATAACAGACCTTGGTCAAAATATATATTACCGATCAAGTTTAATAAAAATTTATCAAATGGTTTAGAAGTGTACAGGGTTATTTATGTTAAAGTTCTTAGGGCCTTATTTTTGAACTTCCCTGTACATTAAAAAAAAGGAATATAGGTTTTTCAGGTGAAACTTTCCTTATAGTATAATGCAGTTTTTAATCAATTGCATCAGAACCTCACGAAATAAACCCATCAGCAACCCCTTATATCATCGAATTCCTCGAGAAAGTCTCTATACATTGATGTAAAAATATATGGGGTATTCCATTTAAAAAAGTCACTCGTGCTGTAACTCTTTTGTTTTTGTTTCAAGTGTTTTTCTTAAGATTAGATTGTTAAATTCTACAGAAAAAATACACGAAATGGCTATATTTTTTTAAATACAGAGAAGTTAAAAAATAAGGCCCTGTTTACTTTAAAATGAATAATCCTGTACAGACTGTCTAAAGATTTATATGAGAAAAAATAATTTAAAAATTTCTTATTTGGAAAATTAAATCTTAACAAGATTTTTTTGTTTGTAAAAAAATAATTTACAAAGAGCAAAAATGTTGATTTTTGTAAGCAGTGTTAATAAATATTAGATTTTTTTTAGATTGTGTAAAGTAAGCATATTAAATTCACCCAAAATTGTATAATATGCCAAACGAAAAATATAGCATACAGTTAAACCAACAGAAACCTTTTTAAAATATGATTTTTTTCCAAAGAGTAAACTAGTAGTAGTACCTTTATTTTTCATTTTTATGCAGAAGGTCATTTAAAAAATAAATTTAGAATAAAATTTCTAATCAATAAAGACATTAATACAAAATTTTATTAAAACCGTTTTATTTCGTTTACAACTAGAGAATTGCGTTGAATATGGATGAGAGTTTAAAAATCAGATTTTTTATAGGTTTTTACAGTTTTTATTATAAAAATCAAAAAAGTAATAAGTTTTAATACTACCTAACTCAGTTTCATGACTTTAAATACCCCTGTGAAAGAAATAAAGTAAATTATAGTGTCTTTATTTTAACCCCGTATGCAAAAAAATATTTATTTGTATATTTTTTTAAAAAACATACCTGGAATAGAACATTAACTTATTCTCTTTAAAAATAATTTTTTAGCAAGCAAATTTCTATCAGTAATGATTTTTAAAAAATAATTTTTTTTTTACATTTGTAATTATGGGTGGTATATTAAAAAATATATTTATTTTTCCTAAATATCTTACAGATGCGTTAAACAATTTTATTGTTATTTGGCAGGTTACCTGAGGGGCTAACTTAGACCCTAGTATAGCGGCTCTCTCAAAGTAGAAGATGTCATAACTTTAATACAAGTTGTTAAATATATTAATTTTTTATAAGTTACTTTTTTATTGTATTTATAACACCTTTACCTGTATTAAGAGCACAATGTTTAGTAATATAACACAATCACGGATAAACGCTATTTTTGCAAAATGAAGCAATTTAAAAAACATTTATCAAAAGTTATTAAAGTTAGCAAGATGGATTTTGAAGGAAAAATAAAAACCAATCCTAAGCCCGCCAAACTTTTTAATAAAAGATATATTGGGCTTAACGTTCATAAAACTTTTCTCGTTGGCCGATTTACGCATTATTTTTTATATAAATTTTTTTTAAATAAAAGTTTTAAAATTCGTATTAAAAAAAAATTACAAAGCTAGGTATGTAGTAGATAAGGAAGGTGTCATAACAAAATAAATAATATAGCTTTACATACTGGCTTAGTAAGAAGTACCGCAAATTTTAAATATCTTAAAAAACGCTGAAGCCACATTTACCAAATTTGGTATCTAAGGTGTTTTGGCCATGGTGGTATTAAATAGTAATATCGGTACTGTTGACACATTTCCCAGTTTTGTGCTACACGTATTTCTTTTTTTTTTTTTGATGGATGGGGCCTTGCTTTAAATTACCCGAATCAAATTTAGTGAGTCCTTAATTTTTAAAATTTGGTCTCAATTAGTTGCTATGATACGATACACTTCACTTTTAGCAAAAGTAGGTTAGCGCCTAAATATCTTTAAAGCCGCTATAGCTATGTTTACAAAATTTTATATTTTTGGATTTTGACATGTAATGATCAGTGATATCAGCCTTGTTGCCAAATTCTTATAAAAATGCGGCGTTGTCCTATCTCAGTAACTAGTAAAGATTGAATTTTGAAAATTTGAAATCCCACCATAGTTGGCATGCTTCTTTTAAGCTATTTAATTTAAAATACCAAAAACAATAACTGTAAAACAAATATCACTGTATAATTTTACTTGCCCAGAACCCGTCAAATTCCGAAATTTGTAAACTCATCTTATGGAGATATTTTACTAACCAGAACTTTTTATCTAAACTAGTAAAAATGAAATGTTAAAAATTTGTGGATTTAATAAATTTGTTTGTTGTTGTCTCCCGTAAGGCTTGACTTTTCATCGAATGTTAATACAGCAAACTACCCTTTATTTTAAACAAGAAATTACTTCTTTAAGTTTTTTGCATTTGTTTTAAAATACTCTGTAGTTCACAAGTTTAGGCAAAGAAGCTATAACTTTTAAAATAAATTCATAGAAAGTTTTTTTATCGTTTTTTTTTGGTTGTTTTTCTTTCTGCATACCTAATTATAAAGACAACCCTAAAAAATTTGTTTTATTCATGTATAAAAATCTTATCATCAATATCCATAAATAACACATTGGGATTGTTTTAATTTTTTTACTGAACACTCGTTTTATCCATTAGATTGGAAACAGCCGAAACGCGTTCATCCAAGTGGACAAAATCATTTATTCTCAGTCAGCAAAAATACCCGCGTTTCCACTCTTTTAAATAAGTGGAAATCCATTAGTTATTTCCATTATTTAAAAATGGGGAACCTGAGTGTGATGAAAAGCTAAATATGGCTTTTTTGTTAAGTAAATCCGAGCATTTTTTAATTAGCAAAAATATTGGTGGTATCTGGTTTAAATTTTTAAAATACATTAAATATGAAATAGAGTTAAAATATATTTTTGTAAATCAAAAATCTACCATAAATTATATTGCGGTTAAAGCTTTGTATTGTAACTTGTTAAACTCTTCCTTTTTTACCGTCGTTATTTTTTACTTAAAAAATTAAAAAATTAAATAAATATTACAAAAACCTGGAATCAAAAAACATGAAAGTTATATTTTTATGTTAAGCCACCCTGACACGGTCATTGTCGATATTGATCGATACATTAATTGTGCAGTAAGTAAAGGTTTGAAAATATGCTTTATATTTGTTAGGCGGATTCATCTATTTAATGGTCTTTTCTGTTGGGGACACACCAAAGTCTATCCAAAAAGAGTGGGACCGCTTCGGTCCTGGTTTCGGGGTATAGCAAGCCGACCCTGTTCAGCCCTATTGACCCCTATGAACTTGCCGGTCGCCTAAAATAAATAAACCCCTAAAACCCGAAAAATTCTAATTAAAAAACGATATTTCGGTGCGAAGTCTGCCACCGTTGTTAAGTTAAAATTAAGTAAAAAATTAAAATTAAAAATTAACTAATATTTATAATTAAAATGACTAAAATTTTAGGTTTTTTTTGTTACGCATACTCTAAAAATAGTTTTACCACAAAAAATATGTTTATAGTTATTTTGTATGTGGTTTTACATTTGTCTTACTAGTATTAGGCAAAGGTGCTATTTAAATTAGCTAAAGTTGATACCACACAATTATCTTTATTTAATAATAATTACCTAGGCATTTTTTTTTATTTTGCGTTTTCTAGAACAAGTTTTTTTGCTAAAATACTTCAAGCATCCCAAACTTGACAACGGTGGCAGGCTTGGCACCAAATCTTGTTTTTTAATTAGTATATTTGAGTGTTTGAGGGTTTTCTTTATTTTATGTCAGGCAACCGGCCAGTTCATAGGGGTCAATAAGCTGAACAGGGTATAGCATACCCCATGGACCGAAGCGGTCCCATTCTTTCTATATAAATTTCTGGCGTGTACCCAACAAAAGAGACCATTGAATAAGTGTAGGATTTTCATTTTTATTTCGCCACCCACTTTCAAAGATAACTAAAAAGTTGTAAAAAAATCTTCTTGGTAAATTTTTTTATAGTTAATAAATTATTATTTTTTGAGCGTAACTAAAGAAAGAAATGAACAATAAAAAGTTTAAAGAAATGAAGAGGTAATAGATTTAGATGAATCACCCTGTATATTATGTCAACATTAAAAAGGTCTTTAAACAGCTTTAAAAGCTTTCATATTTCGTATATCGATATTTCATAGTTTTGGAAATATGGCCACTTAAATGATAAAAAGTAGATATAATTTGCCCTATACCTACGGCACTAATAGTTAGACCTGCAGATATAATGGAAATTATACTATTCATATTTAAAAGGCCATATTTCCGACACTATTAAAGATATTTTAAATGTAGAATTTTTAAAAACCTTTTTAAAGACCTTTTTAATATTGATCTAATATACAGGTTGTTTTATTTTAAAAAAATCCTTTCTATTTTTTTTAACTTTTTATTGTTTTTTCTCTTGTTATGCTCAAAAGATGATAATTAAAAATAATGAAACAAAAAGTTTTTTTCTTTTTAGTTATTGCGGTGGGTGGAAAAATATAAATAAAACCCTGTACATTTATACGATATTATAATATTAATAAAGTACGTCAATAATATTGACCGAGGTTAGTTTTTAAGGTAATTCTTTTACAGACACCTACTTACTGCTTGATTAAAAATTGAGCTGTATAGCTAAAAAATTAGACTAAAACCATATTTGGAGTATGAAAACCCTAAAATTTAAAGGTTTACAAATAATGAAATGTTTGTGTTCCCTGTTTTTCAGAAACTGGCTCTGTAAACTTAGACTCTTTCTGCCGTGTAGCAGCCCATTTCTTGGAAAATGAAGATGAAGAAGCCCTTCAAAAAGAACTTAAAGAAGCTTTTAGATTATATGACAAAGAAGGTAAGTAATTTTAAATACGTACAGTGGCTGCAAAAGAGTTAAAAAAATGTTCTTGAATATATTTTTAAAAAATGATACTTACTTAAGTACCTTATTTACACCAGTCAGCTAAACATCAATAATAACATCTGGCTAATAGGCAGATGTTAGCAAAATATTAATTAGAAATTAAATAAAAATACAAAAATTTGAGGTTACGTGACATAACTTAAATCAATTTTTTAAGTTGTTTAAAACTTAATTTTAGGCCGTTGTACAAAAGTAACCCTTTCTAGGGCAAAAACATTTTTTTCTTCAGAATGGATTTATATTTGGGTAGGGTTTTTGTAGGTTATAAGAATCATGTGTTTACTTTTTACAGAGCTTTACGCGACATATCAGGCGAAATATTTCAAAATATTATGTAATTACATGAACATTGAAAGTTTAATATTTTGCTAATAAAATTTATTTACTGGGAATGTATGAAATAAACTTTAATTTTTGAAATAAGTATAATCAAAAACTATAACAAAAATAAAAGAAAACACTACATTTACCCAAAACTCGTCATTTAAAAAAATGCAACTTTTTTTTATTTTTGTTTTGGGTCTCTTAACGTTCCTTGGGAGAATATACCAAACGAGATAAAACTTAAATTTTCGGCTTGCTAAAAAAGACTGAAACTTCTAACTTCACTATTCGGGAGTGTTATAGGCTATATATTTTTTTTTTTAATCTACTCTATATCACTTATATTTTTTCGTCTTTCATGTTGAACATAAAATATAAATAATTTTGCTTAGACCTCAAATAAGGGGCCTATTTTTTAAGTTTACAATCTTCATTTATACTTTTTATTACAACATTAAGATAAATATGTTCGGGTAGTTGTATTTTTCAGCGCTGAAGGCAAGTAAAGCACTTTTTAGGCCATAACCACATTCATAACAGAGTGTATAAACTTAAGAAAGAATACATGTAATTTAATGTATAGGTTCGTTGTTTAGTTTTTATTAGATATAACATAAAAATTTAATTTTGGATATTGTATACTTTAAAACTGGCCCCTCAAATAATCCTAATATATTGCGACACAGTTTAACCATTGGATGGACTTTTGTTGGGTACACGCCTGAAAGAATGGGACCGCTTTCGGTGGCAAGTCTGCCACCGTTGTCAAGTTAAAAATAAAGTTAAAAAATGAAAATAAAAAATTAACCAACATTTAAATTAAAAATTATTAAAATTTTAGGCCTTTTAATATCGCAAACTGAAAATAAAAAAATCATAAATAACTTGAAAACGGCTGCTCAGGGCTATTCTTACAAAGTATACCTTTTGCGTATAGAAACCATAAGGAAGTTTCCTAGTTTTCTTAGCTGGTACATACAGTGTAGCAGAAAAAGTTTTTTTATAATTGGTTTTATTTTGTTTTTTAGTGTGTCATTCTAGTCTAAGATCCCGCTGCAAAATTACTAGGTTTATAATATCAAACTATTTTCAGTTTGCGATATTAAAAGACCTAAAATTTTAATAATTTCTAATTTAAATATTAGTTAATTATTTATTTTTATTTTTAACTTGACAACGGTAGCAGACTTGCCACCGAAACGTCGTTTTTAATTAGAATATTTTTGGTTTTTGGGGGTTTTCTTATTTTGTTTCATGCGACCGGCCAGTTCATAGGGGTCAATAGGGCTGAACAGGGTCAGCTCGTATACCCCGGGACCAGGATCGAAGCGGTCCCATTCTTTCAAGGCGTGTACCCAACAAAAAGTCCATCCAATAAATTAATTCGCCTAAACAATATAGAGCATGTTTTCAGTACAGATAAACCAGTCTAGGTGGTGATTAAAAAAGTTTTAAAAATTTTAACAGTTGTAAAAATGCTTTTATCAATTACAAAATAATTTTAAATATATGAATTTAAAAATATAAACCTAGACAAAAAACATTGTAGGAAAACATGGGAATTAATTTTACTGGTTTGTAATAAAATCCTTTTTAAATATAGATGTTATGAACATAAAGCAATAAGGGTGTTAATTAAACCTCTGTTATTACGTTTTTGCTATCACATCCAAATTTTGTGTAAAAACTTTTTTATAATTGGTTTCATTTTATTTTTTGGTGTACCATTTTAGTCTAAGATCCCGCTGCAAAATTACTACGTTTATAATGTTCAAATTAAATTTACATTTTTACAAATGTTAATGTATAGAAGAATATTTCCCCCCAAATCTTCAAGTTAAGTCCCGTGTTACCAAACTTCCTCTCACCTTGCTTAAGACACCCACGGTACGTTAGTATTTAGGCTTTCAGCCTTCGTGGATTGTCCAAAGATAAAGAAATATATTGACAACAGGATGCCAGTCAAAAATTGGCTGCAATTTTATTAAATAACTTAAAATTAATTTAAAAAAATGGTTCACTTGTTTTTATATACAGGGTGTCCGCTAATTAATATTACACAGAAAAATCACAGATTCCTTAAGTCAAAATATTAAGATTTAAGCAAACGTACCTATATGCAAAAGTTGATAGTAAGGAAGATACAGGGTGTCAAGGTGAAAACAATATTTTTAATTTTTTCCGATAATTTTTGATATGTTTTGAATATTTTTGTATAATTCGGAATCTAGGGGTTTTTCGACATGAGCTATTCAGATCTCATAACAATATTTATGTATAAACAAGAGGCTGCTAGCTACAATGTTTAAATTTTCCCCAAAGGTTTCAACTTTTTGTGCTACTCTGTATTTACTATCTAAGTAAACAGTAAATTCTCCTATGATTTCTACATAAAAAAGGTATACTTTGTAAGAATGGCTCCGAAAAGTAAACAAAGAAATCGCATAAATTTGAAAAAAACCCTTATTCTCAAGGTAGCAAAAATGGGTATAAGATGGAAAAAGCCAATCAATTAAAACAAGCTCAACAATCGCATTAGAATGAATAAGTATTGGATTTTTTTTTGTTAATTCGTTTGTATTGATGTTTACTAGTACAATTTTTTCTTAATAAATCCATCTTTTAAGACTTTATTGATTTTTTTATCTTCAGGTAGTTTTTTTACCGCGACCCACAGGTTGAAAACACTTACACTAAACGACTTAAAATGCAAATTATCTTGAAAACGGTTTTAGGTTGCGGTACCTTGAGATTAGGTTTCCTTTTCTAAATTTATGCGATGTCTTTGTTTATTTTATTTGGACCATTGATTAAAATGTCAACTCACACACATACGAAGTGGCAAATGAAACATTTTAAGGCCTCAGTAGTAAATTTTGGGTATTTTGTTTGTTTCTTTAACTAAAAGGTATCCAAATTGGCGGATTTGAATTCCGTGTGTAACATCCCAGATTTTCTTTAAGCTTAGTTGTCAAATTTGGGGATCTATTTATAGCTGCACTTAAAAACGAATTTAAGATCAACCTTTCAGTGTTTGCCCATATCCCTTGCACAATTCTTCTGTTAAATTATTTAATAACATTTTATTTCAGCTATATGTATATGCATTGATATTTATCTCACACCGACTTCTTCATTGAAAAGACTGTGTCGATAAATATGATTCGATTTTTTTTTATTAGACGATGAGAACAAGTATTTTTTTTGTAAAGCCATGGATTTTGTCTTTTGCATTGATGACTAAAATTTTTATTCAAGATATTTAACTGCTTAAATAAGTTGGAAAAAAAGCTAATTTGAAAAGGAATTCCGAGGCCCAATATTATAAAACTGTTGGTAAACTGTACAGAAAAAAAACTTAGAATTAAACTGGAGTTTAAAAATAAAAATAAAAGGAAAAAAATTATTTTCTTGAAAAAATAACTTGTTTATCTTAAGTCTAAGCGGTACTGGAGCACCAATTTCGAAAGCTTTTTAAACATACGTTTCTACGATAATTCGACATAATATTACCCGCCCAAACAATTTTGTTTTTCATACTACATTATGTATTTATATTCAAATCCTTAATATGAAGACGCATAAAAATGTATGTATGGATTGAATATTTGTAGCATAATAACATGTATCATACAAAAACGTAAAGGGAGGGGGTCGTGAAACATTTTTCCTACTAGGGGTCGTAGTCCCGAAAAAGGTTGAAAAACACTGGTTTAGTGCAAACCAAAAAGTATATAGAAGAATGGATAAAATCATTTGTTTATCATGAGGAAGGTGTAGTTATGACTAATACGCTATTTTTAAAGGCATTTTTAGTTGCACTAAACCACTTAAATTCAAATACCTGAAAACCGGCTGCTCAGAGCTATTCTTACAAAGTACACCTTTGCGTGTAGAAACCATAGGGACGTTTACTGGTTTACTTAGATGGTACATACAGTGTAGCACAAAAAGTTAGAACGTTTTGGAAAAATTTAAATAGTGTAGTCACCCTCTTTGGTTAACACAAAAAATTAGATCTGAACAGCTCATGTCAAAAACCCAAGAATACCGAGTTTTATTAAAATATTTAAAACGTATAAAAGTTATCAAAATAAATTTAAAATATTTTTTTCAACTTTAACACCCTGTATTATTATTAAGTTTTGGATATAGGCATGTGCTGTTTAATCATAATATTTTGTCATAAGGAATCTGTGTTTTTTTTATGTACCATTAATTAGCGATCATCCTGTAAAGCTTTATTCACATCATAGTAATGTAATACTGTGTTCAAAAGTAAGGTGAAATTGTTATTCAAAATCTCGGGCATTAGAAAGGCAGGTAATTTTTTCCCTACGTTGGTAGGACTGTTTATAATATTAACCAAGCAACTGTTTGACAAAGGGTTTAATGATCTTTGAGTTACACGTGTTGCGTGTTACCAAAGTAAATTTTTCGATTTTTGCAAGGGGTGATTTTGTTGAGCAAAGAACTTGCATCAAACTTTGTTTGCGGAACGAATATTCTTGTGAAAACAAGACCCCAAAATATTGCGGAAGGCCTTTGGTAATCCAACTATGGCACAAATAAACGTTTATAAGTGGTAAAATGAGATTAAAGTGGGCCGAGAATGTGTTGGAAATAAACTGCGTTCTGGATGACCAACAAGGTCTACCGACTAAGACCACGTCCAAAAAAATTATAGATTTTGTTTTTAAAAATCGTCGATTAACAATTAGAGGCCTCGCTAATAGTGTCGGAATGTCATTTGGCTCAGCCAAACCATTTTAAGGGATGTTTTGTGTCTTTAATGCGTCATGTCCCGATTGGTTTTCTTACTACGATAATGCACCATGTCTGCATTGGTTATTTGCGACTTTTTTGCCAAAAACTTCACTCGTATCGTTCTGCAACCACTGTTTTCACCTCATTTGGCTCCGTGCGACTTCTGGCTATTCAAAAAATTCAAAAGTTCCATGAGAGGACGCCGTTTTAACACGATTAGTTCGACTGTTCAAATACTGGAAAAAGTAATGCAGTAAGTAAATACAGCAAAAGTTCGTTTTATCGGACAAGAATTACTTTAAAGGGAATGAATTTGATTTGAAAGAATATATAAAGAATTTTAATTCTATAAACAAATTTACCTTACTTTTTGATCACAGTAATTAACTGATATAACTCATAATATACTACCTGCAATTTTTGTTTTACTTTATGCGATAAATTTTAGTGATGTGTGTACATACAAATCTATGACAATATGGTATTTGGTTAGTTCAGTATTATTTTTACTAAAAATAGAACAGATGCTAAAAAACGAAAATTAGGTATCCACAGATCTCTGCACTGTGTAGCATCTCAATTAAATAAATGATTACCAAACCAACTTTTAAATTATTAGGTACTCTGCGAAAAAGAGAATTATCGAAAATTCTTTTCACATAATTTGCCACAAATGTTCGCAGATCCAGGAAGATTACCACCAATGATGAGAGTGTGATTTTTTATATATCATTTATCAAACTTTCTGAAGGAGCTGAAAGTTGAGAAATGCCAAAAATAAAGTCATTTTTCGAGGTCGAATATGTGATAAATTATAAAACTCCTCGCAAATCTTGCGATTTCATTTGCTTGAAAAATGAATCGAATGGCAAAGTACGGGAAAAAGTCTTACAATTTATACAGTAATGAAAAATGTACAACCGAATTTTATATTAATAATATTTGAAAATAATTGACGTATGTGTTTGATTATCCAAACACAATACAGGGTGATTTTTAAGCTGGTACTTTCGTTTTAACACTGTATAGAGTTCAAGAAAATGCATTTTTTTAAATATAAAATTATGTCCGTAAGTACTTAGTTTTTAAGATACAGGGTGTTAAATTTTAAACAAATGTTTATTTTATTAAAACTTTCCTGCCACTTCAGATATTTTTACAAAAACTTGCTACAGTTGTTTTGACTATTGCATTACATTTTTTTGCTACATAAGATTTTTAAAAATTTCGACCAGTGGCAAAGAAAAAATAGTTCAGCAAAGTCTTTTGTTTTAATCAATATTATTTTTAAAATACTCAATTTTATTGTTATTAATTTGGTTCAAAGATATTTTATCGTCCAACGAACGGTTTTTGTTTAAAGAAATAAATGCCATTTTGATGCATCGCAAAATTAGCTATCTAATATGGTATTTTGTATGTTAAATTTGTTTTTGTTTAATTTGTAATACTACTAATACATTTTTTAATTAAATTTGAATTGCAGTAACAAAAACGAATTTTACATACAAAACACCATATCACAATTTAGCGATTTTACCACGCATCAAAATGGCTTTTATTTCTTTAAACAACAACCAAAAGTCGTACGACAAAATATTAAAAACCCAAATTACCTCCAAAGTAAATGAGTATTTTAAAACATTATTAATTCGAAGAAAAAGCAGTGGCGTACTATTATAATCAATACAAATTTTGTTCGAACGCAATTGGTAGATTTTTTTTTTTTAACATTTGGAGTAAATGTAATCGTCAAAAGAGTACCAAATTTAAAAAAAAAAAATTCTTTTAACTTTAACACCCTGTATCTTGAAAACAAAGCATTGTTGGGCATATTTTATTTGATTTTATGTTCTGGTATTCTATACAGTGTTATCAGAAAGTACAAACTTAAAAATCACCCTAAATACTCGTATGTCGTATTTATTAAATTCGTTTAAAAAAATAAATACAAATGTTTACTGTCATACGAAAAAATATATATATAAAAATGTTGGCAATAATATTCAAGTTTTTATTCGTTTATCATTTTTTGATTACTAATGTTTGTTTTTATCAAAAAAAAATGTATGTTATCTTTAAGAAATAAGCAATATGCAATTTATCTATTAAAGAACAAATTTAATTTGACAAATCGGCATAAAAGGTATTAAATCATGTTATTTAAAAAAACCCAAAGTTAATTTCCCATAAATAGTTGGCTCTAAAAGCGCTAATGAAAACAAATACTTTAAAGAGATGAAAACTACACAAATTTCAAATTAAGATAACACAACTTTAAATTTGCACGAAATTTCATTTCATTAATGACTTAATTTATATAATCTTTATTTGGTTTTGAATGTAAAAGAGGTAAAAATTTGAAATGTATCACGAAGGTGTATATTTTCAATTTTAATAAAACTCGATGCCCAATGCAATACTGGACATCTAGCTTTAGTGCTTACTTCTAAAGGGTGTTAGGAAATAATGTTTACAACTTTAAGAGGTGATCCCTTGCATTATTCTAAGCAAAACATTTCTTACTAAATTATGTTTTAAAATTAATCGTTTTTAAAAAAATTAATAATTAAATTTTCTTAAACATATGGCAACGTTGCAATACAACGCGGATACGAGCACACGAGGACAGCAACTGATTAATTAAATTGATATATGTTTTTATTTATTAACGCTTTCAGTACATTACATTTATTTAAAAATAATGAAAGGATGTACGTTACGTGACGATACACACCACCAATATTCACGTCACAAATTTAAAAAGATGAGATGCACCAAAAGTAAAAAATACAACTTTTGTAAATCATTTAAAGTTATAGTTAAGTGAAATAGTAATTACAATACTTTTAAGCCTTTGGGAGTCTTCTAAAAATATTCTTCTAGGTGCTTCAAAATTGCAATAAGTCTTTCTCAAAAAGCATATCGAACCCATATCGTGATACTCGGGTACCAAAAACATCTTCTTCGTATCAAAATACACGTGCTGATACAGTATTACTTAATAAATGTGATCGGAGAGCAAATAACTTGCATAAATGTATGCGAAACTATCAAATGTTTTTCTTCGACAATAGTATTAATGTCGCGTACGTGATACCAATTAATGTGAGTTTTGTCTGTTTCTTCGAAAATTATATTGAATAAGTAAAAAGACAATACTTTTAAAAACACTAAAAAGTAAGTTCAGCGTGCGAAAGCAAACGTCTTCGAAGACGCTGAAAACATTTATATAATTCAATAAATCGCCTGTTATTTCTGTTTCAAAAATCGTAATCGTGGGTTAATAAAGTGACTAACAGACCTTGAGCCAATTGAATTTTAAAATTTCTGATAATGATATTTACATAAAGGCTCTAAGCATGGGAATCTCGGTATCTGGCCCGGAGATGCAGCAGTTAGAAGCTAGGAAAAGTTGTGTTTTAAAACATTTACATGCCGTTTAAAAACTTGAAAATTTTATGGCCTGCTGAGATATTGCTTAAAAACGAAAATTTGACTATATCGATTTTATTTTTCTGACTTTATTTGAAGAGATATAAAAAAACTAATAACATTTTTTCATAACAAGCACTTTTTAGCTACTACATGATGATATTTTTAGATTTTATACCCGACGTTTCGTTTCAAGAAACCATCATCAACTTTATTTTTTTATGGCTCGAAAAAAAAGTACCCCCTGTATCTGATTCCATTTTTTATTACAAATTCAACGATGTATCACATGTCATATTTTAATAATTAGTTAAAGAAAAATTGCATTTTTTCTATTTTTTTAAATTTTAAGTAGGTCTTATAAACAAATGCTTGGACATTTAATACCTGTTACCGTATCTGCAACATAATTGTTATCATTTATAAAATAGTATTTGTCGTTATTATCCCTGTTTGTCAAGTTGTTGATTTTAGAGCAATTGTTCTTATTGTTACTGTTGTCTTTATACGCAATACGCATTACTAGGCTCAACAAAATCCGCGTGTTAAGAAAATATTGAAACATCAAGAACGTTCTAGGTTTAATATGTGGTGTGGAATTTTACGGAACTCAAATACCAGGTCCATGTATTTACATGAGTCATTAACTGCAGAAATGATACCTTCATTTATTTTTGCAGCACAAATGTACGCATGTTAGCATGTCAAACTTATCTTCATGGCTATAACTCCATCCTGCATTCGACCGTAATAATACAATGAACTGTATTCACCAATAAACAATAATAGAGACAACAGTTACAATAAGAACAATTGATCTAAACAGCAACTCGACAAGCAGGGTAATAAGGACAAATACTATTTTATAATGATATTAAATTATGTTACAGATACGGCAACAGGTATTAACGTCAAGCATTGGACGGCCTACTTAAAAATAACTTACAGGGGTACTTTTTTTGAGCCATATAAAAAATTAAAGTTGATGATGGTTTCTTGAAACAGAAATCTGAAACTCCATCATGTAGTAGCTAAAAAGTATAATATATATCTAAAGTTTTTCATTTTCTAAACAGCATGTAAATAGCTTTAAAAAATGCAACTTTCCTAATTTAACCTAAGCTGTATCTCCAATAGGAACTGAGACTCCCAATGCTTAGTTCTTATGTGGACACACTGTATATAAAACTTAGACACTTGTAGTAGTTAGTTCCTAATTAATAATAAGTTTATTCTTATAAAGTTTACCATCAAACTCCCGAGGATGGCCATTTTTCTGAAACTATAAAAAAGTGGATATATCACATTTTAACTTTTTAAAGGATTTAAAAAATCCTTTTTAATGGTTATAAAATAAACACGGTGTTTCATTTAAAAAAGTTATTTTGCTGCATAACTCAAAATCCGATTTTCAATTGTTTTTTTCTAATCTTTAGTCTTAAGAGCGGGAAAATGCCACTCTTTGCTAATTTAAACTACATATTTCGTATTTCGAGTAATATGTTGAAGTTACCAATGACGGACACTTCATTTGAATGACCTCGTATACACGTTCAGCCAAATCAGAAGGGTTATAGGCAAGTAAAGCAGCAACAAAGTCATTATGATTACATATCGGCATTTTTGTCTGATCTCTACCTGTTAGTGTTCTGCAAGCGTTAGACAGTCAATTTTTGAGTATGGACTAAGAATGTTTGAAAAGGCTAAACTTATATATTTTTTACATATTAACAATTTTTACTGCTTGTTAAGAAATAACTTATATTGTCTAGAAATATTCTAATATCTAAATTTTGTATTAAACGTTTTTTGTTTTACGTAAAAAAGTCAAAACAATATTGTTACAGGTAGTTTAGTTTAATGGCTTTTTTAAATACAAAACATGTAAAAATAATGAAGTAGATGCAATATCTACACATTTTCGCTAAAATAAATGTCTATTTTTCTGTGAAAATATGGTATGATGTTGGTCTTGGGATTTCATACTAGCGGTACTATCCCGGTTTGTTCTCAGTGCGATCTCGGTCCGATATAATCTTGTCGTGTTCATACTAGCGATACGCATTCGGTTTATTTCCGGTCCGTTACACGTTTGGTTCCAACTCTCTCTCACTGTGCATGTCTGCTTCAGTCTTTTTTCAGAAGTTGATGCTTAAAATAGTCTTTGGAATGAATTGGTATCGAAATGAAACCGGACCGAGACTGGAGCGGTATCAATAGCATGAAGAGGCTTATTGAGATCGAACTGAGAACGAACCGCGATAGTACCGCTAGTATGAATCGCGCCTAAAAGAATTCTTGCCTTGTATATTATATGATATAAATATGTTTAATTGTATTTAAAATTTTTGTACAATTTTGATTTTTTTCAGAATTCATGGAAATGATGACCGGAGACTAATGTAAAAATACTCATATGTATATACTCAGTTTTAAAGCCATTTTTAAGAAATTACTCCATTTTGTCGATATAATAATTACTATCATTAAATATGTAATTATTTTGTTTAAAGTAAATAAATTGTTATTTTTGTTTTAAAAGTAAATGTTTTATTGTAAATTAATTCTGTTAAACCTAACTAAATATTTTCCTGGGCCTTTTTTTTAAATAATTCGTCATAACAGTGCAGGGATTAAGACTATGGAATTCCCTAAGCAACCCCTTCCTGTGGGCCCCTCTATCCATAAGTAAAATAGCATTAAATAGAAAAGTTTACAATTTAAAAAAATTAATAAATAAATAAAAAGGTCCTCTTTTGCATAAAAGCGCTAGTTGTATTGTGTCTGTTTCAGCAGTTTTCGTACTAAAACTGGAAAAAATGGAAAAAACAGCTTTTTCAAATATCTAGTAGGCCAGGCTTTTTTGGACGAAACAAGAAGATATTTAAACTAATCCTTTTTTCCCCACTTAACCATCTCTGTAGCTGCAGCGCCAACTATAGTTTTCATTAAAAAAGTTTATGTCGTAGCTTAAAAACGGACCACTACATTAAATATTTGATTAAACGTTTCTCTTAAGAAGATATTTATCTACATTTACTACTTTCTATTTAGAATTTTCTAGTATTTCAAAAATTAACTGAGTTCAGAATAAAAACAATTAAAAAAAACGGATTTTTAATAAATAGTTTAAAAAAATGAACCGACTTTAAAATGATAATAAAACTTACTAAAAAGTAACAAATAATAATAAAAAAAAGAAGTCGTGTAATACCATATTTTTATGGGACCACCGCGGAAGTACACTCTTTCAAATAAAAAATAATTTTTAAAATCGGTCCAAATACGCCGGAGTAATCGCTTAACATACACAAAAAAACATACAGGCAAATTGAGAATCTCCTCGTTTTTGAAGGTGGTTAAAAATATCTAGTAAACCATGATTTTTTGGACAAAATTGATTTAAACTAAGCTCTAAAAACTACAATTTTTCATTATTTAACCATCTCTGTGGCGCTTTCTAAGACCATTGTACATCGAAAAAACTCACCCTGATATAAGCTCCTTCTTTGTTTGAAGTCGATTAAAAAAGGAATAGTCACTATAGGTTAGCTTTATTTTATAATATTTTTTTCTCGATAACCCATAAAAGTAATTCGTTTTTTAAAACAGACTTATACATTTTTTAAATTAAATCTACATATAACTTACAACCTAACACCATTAGGGAAGTCCGCCTTAGATAACTACATAAGCTTCCTCCACAATAAAGTTTAAACGCATATCTACGAGTATTCTGAGTCCAAATAGGATTTAAATGTGGAATTTACCAAGATGAATGCAGTATACAAATCTACAGTTGTTTGCTAACTTAAGGCATAAGTTGGCACAATAGTTAACAAGATAAATAGATATTTCGGTTTAATGACTTGTTTTGGCAGATAATTGAAATAAGAAAAAAATTTAGTTAGGGTACACTAAGAAATGTGGATAAGAAATGGGGTGTAATGGTATTAAACTTTTAGTTGTTCAGAAGAAGTAAGCTAGATTTTTTAATTTTGTTCTATTTTTTATTTTCCATTACTAGGAAGGAAAGCGCTGGATTTAAGTAGGTAGTCATATTAAACAGACTAAAAATTTTATAAATTACACTTTTCCCCTTATATTTGGGAGATGCGAGCGTCAGCTGCTCTAGCAGCAGTGGTTAGAGATGACAGCATCTGAAAGACGTTTAAAGAATTACTTTAAGTATCCCTACATCGTATTAAGATTTATGAAAATATTTTAAAAAATATTCTAAACTAAAAAATAATAGAAACTAAGTTGTTTTAAATATGAGACATTATACGCCAGCTACCTATGCGGTATTAATTTTAAAAAAATTGCCCCGCCATGCCTGCGGAGACCATTAGTCATTTAATTCGATATAAAGCTTAGTTAAGAAAGTATTTCTAGGTTTTATAAGCATATGGACCTAAACAAAGAGCGATACCTAATTTTTGTGCATGGTAAAATAAAATGTTTATTATTAATTTCAAGCTGCAAAGTTTCTAACTGGTGTTTGTGCGTAAAAACTTTTTTTTATTTTATTATCCATAACTAAACAAAGCTAATATTTTAAAACAATTTATTACTAAAACTTAGAATTTAAATTACTTATAATAATTATAAAAACAGTGTTCTTTGGACCTACAACAAATCTTGCAGACGAAAGTTTTAATACAGAGATTCAAAAATATTTTGCCGAAAATCTTTCATTTTCTGCATAAGTTGCAATCAAAGAGTTTAGCTTTGTTTAAAACTAACTTACCAATAAAATAATAATTGGAGTATGTATATAAGAAAAATCAAAAAGAAACATGCTATAATTTTTTGAAATGTCAAACGTGCATGGAAAAAAACGGTCAATACTTTAAGTTGTAGCCCTATTTTTGCTAAATTCATTTTGTTACCTATTTATTAATTGATATCGCTTTTCAGTTTTATTCGTGTCAATCTAAAGACGATGAATTTGGTTTTTGTTTGTTATTACACAAAGTAAATATCTGTCTTTATTTGAGAACATCAGTTTATTAAACTTAGAAATACTCTTGCGTTGATTTTGTCAACCAGATGCCCTTATTAGAAATTAAATAGCAATTGTTTTTAGAGCTAATGTTCTCCGCAGTCATGGTCCAGTTGCACCAGAAATTATTTTTTACGTTTTTTGACTACATTTCTTAAAATATTACTATAAAATTTTATACATCATTTGAAAAGAAAATAACGTTCTTTAAGGTGATAGAAACAAAATGGCCGCCATAAGAAAAACCAAAGTTGATGACTATATCTTAAAGCCGAAACGTTGAAATTAAAATCCAACTGCGTGAATGCATTTCCGTTAAACAGTTGTCCTATTAATATTTTTACAGATTCTAAAAGTACTGAAAAATAAAAGTAATCAAGTACTTTTTGTTTAAATGCACATTTTTAGTTTTTTCAAAATATGTTAAAAATCAAACAAGATACAGCCGTCATTAAAACGGCATAAAATTTACTGTTAAATGACCTACAACTATCCCATTTAAGCATCTTTTCAAAATACAATACCTACGAATTTCGGACGCACTGTATAGGCAATTGTTTTATAAAATATTGTTTTACTTTAATTTTAAATTTTAAAATATTTATTTTACATTTTGGTAAAAATACTATGTTTATTCAATTTTGCAGCATTGCTTATTTCCACGGCGCGGCGTTTACCATCAATTTGCTGAATTCAGACATTTCTGTTATCCCGAATCGTTCGATGTATATCATAATACTTTTTGCACATTCCATGAAAAATGTGTGATTTTAGCAGAAAAAAGGATATAAATAAATACAAAAGGGTTGTAGGGAATATTATTCAATTTTAAATCCCAAAGCATTTGTATTATTTTACCCTTTGGAGGTGGTGTATGCATTTTAAGTTTGATTAATGTTTTGTAAGTAAAAATTTTTACTTTTTATTTTAAAACACGTACCGTGCTATATTATTACATTTTTTTTTGAAGCTATTTTCAAAAAGATTTTAATGTATTAAATTTAATACAATCACAGTTCTGTAAAAATAATCGATCTTTTTTGTAAACTGTATGTAAAGGTTACCAAACTAAGTAAGTTACTTTTACAAATTATTATCAGTTAAGTTAAATCTGTAAGTTTGACATATGAAATCTGCAATTGTTACAGACTTAGTTTGTAACATTTATATATCTGTAAATAATCAAGTAATAGGATGTGCGAGTAGCAGATGTTTTTATGAATTATTCAACTAATTATTGACATAAACATTTACTTTGCAGCATAAACCTATTTAATTAATAGATTTTACACAATTTATCTGTAAATTTTACATAAAATAATTTGTTAAATTCATAGAATAAATATGTACTTTTACATAACCTTCGTAGTGGCAAAAAACACATATTTCATCTACTAATTTTAGAGATATTTTTCTGTAATTGTAACTATTTATTCCTTGTATGTGTTGTTAGTGAAATAATAAATATAAATATGTTAAATGTGGAAAACACAACTATGTTTCAAGTTTTTTTCTTCAAAAATACCTTAATATATGCATATAAACAAGGGTCGATTAAATTGGACACATTGGAACATTCAACCCAAATTATACCGGTGTCAATGATCAACTTCTCAGCCTTAATATCTTCTTAGAGTTAAAATATGACAAGTCGGAAAGACTCCGACCAATCTTCTTACTGGTTAGTTCGATATTAAAATGAATATGTTTAAACTGAATGTATCAACCAATGGGGTAGATGTCACCTAGAATATTAAATGGAATGGGTTCAAGTGATACATCATTTTAAAGTTCTGACAAGTACTTTATAACCTCAGAATATGTAGTTGACATCTCAGCCTATTATAATGTAGCTCGTACTTTTAAAGTTAACTAAAATACCTGTATTTGATAGTTATATCAGAAACTAACAAAGTTAGATAGTACCTAATGTGTTGTACGATTAAAACTCTTTTAAAGATCTTTTAATGATAAAAATGACAGTAATCTACAGGTTGTAGTAAGAATTAAGTGCATATTTTGTATAATTAAACACAGCCTGTCATATTATTTTTAAGGGCACTCATTTACGAGACTTTAATTTCATATTGGACAAAAAACAACTTTTTATCCCGTAAACAGATGGCTGATGGGCGCTTTGCATTCGGATCTTGGACTATAGGCTTAGCTTAAAAACAAATTATTTTTTTAATATTTAAAGCCCAGAAAAAGGAAATGTAATAATTATTTAATTGTAAAAATAATTTATGTCTGCTTAATATAAATAATTAGGAAAGTGAGTTCTTCACTTTACCGAGCTGAATTAATTTGGTAGGTTTTTAGTACAAAAGAAAAACAAGTATAAATTCTAATAAAAAAGCAAAGAAATTTGGCAAACCATTCAGTGTAATATCAGCGATGGCAGCATGCAATTTAAACCTGAGCTTCTAAAGTGAATTAATTACACTTAGTCGCTTAACTGCTGGGTAAGCGAAGTGTGAAATAAAAAAGTTTGGGACTGTTAATAGAAGATATATCTTATAGGTTAAGTATCTTAATAGAATTAATAATGGACGACAAGTTTAAAAAATGTTTGTGGCACGACTGAGTTTTTGGATACATCCCAACTGTTTTTTTAAGAAGACCTTAATGAAGAAAAACTGTAAAAAGGTCGATATTCTAATATTTAAATAAAAATAAGGAAGATTGTTAAAACAATGTGTTTAAACCTTGCGATGCGATTAACTAGTAAACTCGCTCTTTAACAGTTTTGGAATGTACTATTGTGGTTTATAATCATGACAAGCATTCAAATTATCTATGTAACTGAGATTTCACCTTGTTTATGCCGAAAACACGAATATATGTATACATGTTAGCTGCTACACAACTTGCATTTTATTTGTATAGTGCAGCGAGACATTCAAGATATATATACTGAATAAGCAGGGACTACAATGAAACATAAACGAAGAGATACGGGTGTTTTGGGCCCATATAGAAGATATCTGTCGCTGCTTAAAGATATCTATATAAAGGTGGTTTTCAGTGACATAAATATTGGATACATATTTGGTTTTGTGTTTTTCTGTATTGTATTAAAAGTGGCAAAATTTATGAATATTTATTTTTCTAAAAATGCAATTTTGCGATACAAATTATTTGGGATCTTTGACTCCTAAACGCCGCAACCATGCATACACATTTTAGTCTTTGTAGCTTTCGCAGAAGTGATTTAAAATAAAGTGTTTAAATTAACCTAAAAGAACGGAATTCATAAAAAAATGGTTGTTTTTATAACTTATAATTTTTTTGTGGTAAGAAAAGTATTTTAAATGTAACATTAACCTCATTTTTTTAATTGCTGTTGCATTATGGCAATGCACTACCTTTGCATAATCACATTTTTTACAACATTTAAATACTTTTTTTCTTTAAAATCATTTAAAAAAATAAATTGGTATTGTGAAGGCTACACATCAAACAACATTGCTTTTGATGCACATAAAGTGGCATAATAGGCTTTTAGTTTTATCTGATTTATACAAGCAATATATAGGCTTTACCTTAACCACCATTTTTCGCGTAATGCTCTATTGAAAAAAATCACTTTGCCCATGCAAATGACCTATCTATTTAAATTGTTAACCGGCTTCGAAAACGAGAAGATTCTCAATTCGCCTGTATGTTTTTTTATTCTTAGATTAAGGTTTAGAGAGGGCTTAACTGGGGTTAAAAGTTCAATTTTATGTAAAGTTGATGCAAAGGTTACAATGTTATTGCCCAACCATGCAAATAACTACTAAACTATTAGAAATAGTACTTTTTTTCAAGAAATAAATTACAGTTTTTATTTAAAAAAAGGATACGTTTTGACGACTATATCCTAAAAATATAGTAGTTGATAGTTATAGCATTGCCATATGGCAACAGCGAGTTTTGGGATTAAAAAAATGATTTATAATACATTAATTATTTTTTAAAGACTAATTAAAATCTATAACAATAACTAACATTTTTAAGCAGGCTAGGGAGGCTGGAGCCTAGAGCGGCAAAATTTTTGGTGGCGGTAGAATTTCGTTGTAGACAAAAGTATAGTTTTGAGATGAGGGCCCTTTTTCTTGCTCTTTATTTTTTTACGTTTTTATGAGATTTTGAAGGTTCATTAAAGGTATTAAAATTTAGAATCAAACAAAATGAATTGCCTAAGGGCGGCAAATACGTAAATCCGCCACTGCTTATTATTAGTATAAGTATAAGTTATCATTTATTATTATTTGAACAAACCAATAAAAGTAGATCGCTTGCAAAAAAAAGTTTTGATGTTGTCGTATATTAACGCGAGATTTTAAAAAGACATGAAATTATAAAAATGTTTAAGGGGTTTTTTGATAATAAATAAACTATATTGTACCAGTTAAATATCTATCACAAATTTTGTGTAAAATAAGGGAAAATAAATACTTACATACAGTGTTTTTTTAAAATCCCCCTTTTATTTTTTAAAAGAATACATTAAAAAAATTAAAACTTTGGGATATAAAATTATTGAATAAATCATATATTTTAAAGTAAAATTGACAGATAAAAATTTCAAGATGGCGGCTGGGCGCCATCTTGTCAAAAAAGTAAATGGAAAGAGAGGTCTTGCGACACATCAAGCTCCAAACGAGTACTTTATAATCCTAAAATATAAAGTCTAACACCTTCACGTAATACAAAATGGCGGCACTTTAAAAATTACCTAAATACCTGGTTTGATGGACCATATATCCAAAACTGATAAAGTTAAATGAACTAAATGTGGTATTTTCTTAAAGGTCCTCTAAAGATTTTTTAATAGTAATATATTATACAGGGTGTTTTATTAAAAAATATATACTTTTTCCTACCCTATGTATTATCATTAAAAATATCTTTAACAGAGCTTTAAGAAAATACCACATTAGATACATCTAACTTTATTTAAGTTTCGAAAATATGGCCATCCAAATAAGGTACTTAGGAAATTTTTAAAGTGCCTTTATTTTGTATTGGGTAAAGCTATTAACTTTATATTTATAAAGTTATAAAGATTAGATTAGGAACTTTAAAATAATGTGCTACAAGACCCCCTTTTCACTTCTTTTTTTTTCAAAATGGCACCCAACCGCCATCTTCAAATTTTCATCTGTCAATTTTACTCTAAAACATAGTATTTTCGCATCATTTTCATATCCCAAAGTTTTACTTCTGATGGATACAAGTATATTGCCGGTCTTGCATCTAAAAGTCTCAATTTATCTAAATATATATATATATATATATATATATATATATATATATATATATATATATATATATATATATATATATATATATATATATATATATATATATATATATATATATATATATATATATATATATATATATATATATATATATATATATATATATATTTTAAAAAATAAAAGGAGAGGGAGACATTAAAAGAATACACTGTATAGTGATAATAAGGTTAGTTTGATTTTTAACTTTGATGGATATCCTGAAAATGACACATTTACAACCAAAGATTCGTGATTAGTGCCCCAAAAATCCCCTTTATTAAATTTGGTCAAAATCGGAGTCAGTAACGTAGCTGGACGTAGGCGGTCGCCTACGGCCTTGCGCCTGCAGGACCTCGCGGCTATAGGAGACCTTGCAGTTGAAGGTATGAAATGTGATACATAGACATTGTTATGTTATACATAATTTTCTGCAGAATAAAGAGCGCGCGCACCAAGCCTGATGGAAGTATAGAAAAGATGTAGTTTATTGCTTTCCACCTGTTTTATTTAAAGAAAGGCTCTTTGACGGTACATGTTAGCCTAAGATAGTATTTTACGTGTATTAAAAAAATATTTATAAAGAAATCTGTATTAAAAGATAGTTAGCGATAAAATATATAAATTGCCTAAAAATGTTTGTGTAATAGTCTATATTTGCATTAAAACATATCGGATCAGCGAAATAACATAACATATAGGCAATGTAAGGAAAAGAGACAGTCTAACGTGAATAGCCACATGTAAATATTTCGAATTGAATGACGCCCGCACATCCTTTGTGGTTGCTTTACTGGCCGATATCCAAATAGCTATTTGCCTAACCAATATATACTAAGTTTACCGGAGCTTTTTAATGTGCATTAGCAAAATGCAAATTTAAATAAAACACATGTGTATACTCTTTTAGACCGTTCTAAAAGTAGTAATTTCCATTGTATTAATTGTTTTGGTTCATATATTACACAGGCCCACAAAAAAAAAGTAAACACCCAGAAATTAGACCCTACTATTTATAGGTATTTTGGTGTGCTAAAACGATATATGTGTGTAAAATAAATTTTATCCGTTCAATTTTTCCCCACCACTCCCCCAAGGAAAAAAATGTAACCTATTATAAAAATCAAAATTCATATGCACTCCTACGTGATTGGGTGCACTAAAACTGATCGTGGCAAATAAAAATAATTTCGACCTCATGGTCACCTTCTAGATCGCTCCAAACCCTCCCGAGGTAGGATGTAACAACCACATTATTATACAGCCATTTAATTAGTTTAATGCAACTGTATAGTTGTTTAAATTTAGGGACGGTATATTTTATCACCGGATGCCAATTTTAGATATAATTGCACTTGTGTATTACTCCGGTAACCGAAAGTGATATTAGCTTTGATATTTTAAATGGAACACCCTATATATTTTTTAGGATTTAAATTTTGCAAGTCATTCCTGATATAAAAGTTTAAATATATCCAACACCCAACTTTTTCGGTTTTGGAGAAAATGGGGTTTGAAAAGTTCGAGACAGTACAATATACAGTTTTATGGGGAAACAAATGAACATTACAAAAATTTAAAATGATTAAAATACATTTTTTAAAAAACTCTACTTTTAGAGACCATTATAATGATAACCTTGGTAATTTTAATGGAACACCCTATACAGGGTGCCCAAGAATATGTGGGCAATTTCTCGAGTATAAAAAAAAATTCTTTATTTTCACGATCTAAAAAATGATGTTGCAGCATTGTGGAGGGTCCTAATCTTTAATATTTAATCTAGAAAATGCATAAAATAGGAGGAAGCCTATGCCAAACCGACAAACAAAATTAATAAATACAAACCTTTTTAATCAAAATGTTTTTTTTTAGAAAACGCTTTACTTTATCAATATCGGACAAGAGAACCTTTTTTTTAGCTTAAAGTTTAGGATATTTAAAAATAATATTTTTATTCCTTTATAAATAAAATTAAAAATAAAATAAAATAAAAATAAAATAAAATACTTTTATTTCCTTAAGACATTTACAAAATGTATGGAAAACGTCATGTATGTATGGTAAAAATGCAATAACAAATAATTATACAAAATATTATACAAAATATTATTCAGTCATATTAATGACCTTCATTAAAAAACTCCTCTAAAGTATAAAAACACTTATTTAATAAATAAAGACGTAGTGACTTTTTAAAGCTTTTAAGATTTTTATCTTGTTTTAACAAATTGGGAAGATTATTGAAAATCTTTAAACCTAAGGTATATGGAGAGTTTTTGCCACAATCTAGTCGATTAAACGGCAATCTAAAATTATTTTTATTTCTAGTATTAAATGTATGTATGTCACCATTTACAATAAACGAAGATTTATTTTTAAAAACATTTAAGCAAAGTTCATAGATAAGAACAGAAGCCAACGTAAGAATATTGAATTCTACAAATAGCCTTCTGCATGAATGAAAGCGATTTACTCCGGCAAGGCAACGCACGATCCTCTTCTGCTGAGTGAATACCTGAGAGGCAACCGGACATGCTCCCCAGAAACAAATCCCATAGTTTAAGCGAGAGGCCACTTGGGCATAATACACCGATAAAAGTTGATTCTTCGTTAGAACTCCTTTTAAATTACGAATGAGGAAACACTGCGTGTTCAATTTAGAACAAAGAGCTTCACAGTGTTGCCTCCAATTTAAAGTATCTTCAATTGTAACCCCTAAAAATTTTATATTGTGTACTCTATTTATATCCCGATTATCAATCTGAACATTTATTTTTAAGTCATTCATATTTTGTCTTGTATGAAAGCGCATATAGTTAGTTTTTGAAATATTCAGGAATAAAGAATTTTCACTAAACCATGAAAGAAGGCCACTTAAATTCCTCCCGCAGTTCGACTGCAATATCTCATCAGTCTTCCCGCTAAAAACAATGGACGCATCATCAGCATAAAGTGCTGAGACGCATTCCTTATCCAAGACCGAGGTTATGTCGTTTGTATATAAAATGTAAAGGATTGGCCCCAATATGGACCCTTGTGGTACTCCTATATTTATATTTATTGTGCCTGAATTTGAGACCATTCTATTAGAGTCTATTACTTGATTTATCGACACAAACTGTTGTCTATTTTTTAAAAAAGTTGATATCCAGTTTAACGCGAGGCCTCTTATGCCATAGTCTTCAAGCTTTTTAAGCAGTATATTGTGATTCACACAATCGAATGCCCTGCTAAGATCACAAAAGACCCCAACAGGACATTCACCTGCGTCCATCAGGCGTATAACCTCCATATAAAAGTGATTAATTGCATCTGCTGTACACTTTTTGCCCGAAAACCAAACTGATTAGAAATTAAAACATTTTCACGAATCAAAAATGCATTTAATCGTTCCACAAAACAATATTCAAAAATTTTTGAGAAACTGGACGAAACTGCCACTGGGCGATAATTTTCTAACAACTGTGGGTCTCCCTTCTTATATACAGGGTGTTAAAATAATTAGTACTATTGTGTAAGGGTTAGTCCGCCCCTGGCAAACTAAGAAAGGCAAATGTTTTACAAGGATATAATTTTAAAGAGTCCTAACTGGTATTTATCATATAAAAAAATTATTTTATTTTATCGTGTAATATAAAAGTTATTCAAGAAAACAGATTTTCTGTGGCGTCCTTTAAGGACATATATTTTTAAAGAGGGACTTTAAATTCTTTAAGCTATTCCTAATTTAAAACCTATAATATACCTATAACCAATCTTTTTAGTTTTAGAGAAAACGGAGTTTGAAAAGACTTAGATGGCGACACAATATACATGAAACAGTTTATTGGGAGGTCGTTTGGAATTTTAATAAATCACCATATATATTTCCTAAGCTATTCCTGATATAAAACCTGCAATATACCCATAACCTAACTTTTTAGTTTTAGAAAAAACGGTGTTTCAAAAGGTCCGAACGACCTTACAATAAACAGTTTCATGGATATTGTGTCGCCGTCTAAGCCTTTTTAAACTCCGTTTTCTCTAAAACTAAAAAGATAGGTTATGAGTATATTATAGGTTTTATATATTTTTATTAAAAATGTCCAAACGACAGCACAATATACAGTTTAATAGGATAACAAATAAACATCACAAAAATTTAAAATGCTTAAATTAGTTTTTTAAAAGACTTTACCTTTAGAGACCATTATAATACTACTTCCTGTTAAACCGAAAGTGCTGTAAAAATTGAACTTTCAAATATGTTAAAACTGGTAATTTTAATAAAACACCCTATATATTTCTAAGTTATTCCTGATATAAAACCTGCAATATACCC
Organism: Listronotus bonariensis; assembly: GCA_014170235.1. Taxonomy (NCBI): domain Eukaryota; kingdom Metazoa; phylum Arthropoda; class Insecta; order Coleoptera; family Curculionidae; genus Listronotus; species Listronotus bonariensis. The sequence continues at coordinate 69,449 of JACEGR010003419.1, forward strand.
ATAATCTATCTGTTTTAGTTTTAGAGAAAACGGAGGTTAAAAACGTTTAGACGGCGACACAATATTCATGAAACTGTTTATTGTAAGGTCGTTCGGACCTTTTCAAACACCGTTTTCTCTAAAACTAAAACAGGTAGGTTATGGGTATATTATAGGTTTTACATCAGGAATAGCTTAAAGAATCTTGAAAACTATATAGAGTGTTTCATTAAAATTACCAGGTTATCATACTTAGAAGTTCAATTTTAACAGCACTTAGTTAAACAGTAAGTAGTATTATAATGGTCTCTAAAGGTAGAGTCTTTGAAAGAACTATTTTAAACATTTTAAATTTTTGTGATTTGTTTTTTCAAAAAACCGCATATTGTGCTGTCGTATGGACATTTTCTAACGCCATTTTCTCCAAAACCAAAAATGTTAGGTTATGGATATATTTAAGGTTTTAAATCAGAAATGACTTGTAGAATTCAAATCCTAAAAATATACGGTGTGTTATATTTAAAATATCAAACTTTATATTATTTCCGGTTAAACCGGAAGTAATACACAGGTTTAATTATATCTAAAATTGGCATCTGGTGATACAATATAACGTCTCTAAATTTAAGAGCTATGTCGTTCCACTGAAGAAAATAAATTGCTGTATGGTAATTTTGTTGTTACATTTTACCCCCTTGGGAAGGTTTTGGGGCAGTCTAGAAGGGAGACCATGGGGTCGAAATTATTTTTATTCGTCATGATCAGTTAAGTGCACCTAACCACGTAGGAATGCATATGAATTTTGATTTTTATAATAACTAGGTGGGTGGTAGGGGATCATCTATTGTTTTAGCACCCCAAAATACCATGAACTACTAGGAGTCTACCCTCTGAGTCTTGATTTTTTTTTGTGGGCTTCTGTTATTAATATTATGCGAATTACGACTTTAAAAACGATATAAAGGCGTTTATACTTGCGCTTTATTTAAAACCGCATTTGACAAATGCGCATTAAAGGGCTCCTGTAAACTTAGTAGAACTGCACGCTATAACAAGTCACCACACCTTAACTTAGTTTTTGCATTAAGTCAAGGAACCAGAACAATTACCCTTAAATGTTTAAGTCATGAGAGGACGTCCATCATAAATCTACGTCAAGCCCTTGTATACAACACCTTTAAACATTCCATTAGGTCGACAGAAACAATTATAACTTTATTAATTTGTTTTGTTTTATCCAACAACCTTAAGTTTAGGTTTTAACGTTATAGCGTTTTAATTTGGGTATGTTTAATTTGTTACATAAGTTGGGACGATGTTGTGTCGTAATTTAAATAATTATTTTAGCAAAATTATTAGACAAAACCTAATTATTAAAATATTTTCTGAGAAAATAAATATAGTAGGCAAGTTTTATACAAAGTATTATACTCCCTTTAGAGACAGTTAAAAGAAACATCCCGCAGGCGGATTCAGTAACTCGATAGAGAAGAAATTTCCTTTCTATGCAATGTAAATCATATGGCAATTTTGAGAAATTTCTTCTCTATCGAGTTACAGAATCCGCCTGCTGCCTTTTATGTATGTATTTACTGAATGCAATTTCAGTAGGGCATCAATGGCAGGATTTAATATCCTACCGCTAGACAATGAAACTTGTCTAATAAGTGGACGCTTGTTTTCTGTGCTATTCACTACGACTCGTTACAGCCTCATTGATAAAAGTTTCCGTAAGGCAGGCGAAACCGGTCTGGAGAGAGAGTCGTGGTGAATAGCATAGAAAAGCAGGATGTTTTCTTTTAACCGTCTTTAAAGGGAGTAAAATACTTTGTATAATACAACAAGACAGTAGGGACTTTTTTCCTTGTGCTTTATAAGTCATAATTTGAAAAATAAAGTAAACATTTTAGTTATTTTAAATTTGTAATTTTTTTTATTTAAATTTTTTAAAATACTAAAAAGCTCAGTGTTGCCTTGGCATATTTTATGCTAAATTTCGCGTAATTATACAGGGTGGCGCAGCTCATACGCCTCGGTCTGTGTTACGAAAACGGTGTAATATTTTAAAATTATTTTTTTATAGGCATATGCAGGTGCATTGAGAGCATAATTTAAAATTATTATGAATTATACAGGGTGCTCAAAAAAGATACATATCAAAGTTAGGTTTTTTAAATGTAACACCCTGTATATTAGTTCATTTTTGGATTGTGATAACAAAAATAAGGTAAGTTTTATTAGTGATCCCTATACCAAAAATGAAAGGTTTTTGAGATAATTAGGATTTTTCAAAAATACACAATACAAACAATATTTTAATAAAACTTACCCAACTTATGGTTTACTCCGTATAGTATGTAATAATGGTAAAAAACACATTGTAGTATTAACTTAATTTAATTTGGTCCGTAAAAATTATACAGTGGGGTGATTAAAAATTAACATATATTTTTGTATACTTTTGAGTGCAAATAACTCGCCTATTTTAAATGGAATACCCTGTGTAATTTTGGTTGGTCCGAAGCAGAAATTATTTCCCTATAAAACTTTTTTAAGGTTATTTACTCTTAAACCTAATATTTTTTAGTTATTTTCTGTTTTATAACTTTGTGCTCCAAAAACCTAATTGTTTTATAAAAATCAAGGAGGCTAGACGTAGCTCTGACATTATTTTAGCTTGTGTGGTAAAAATATTTTTTTCTTTGTACAACACTAATATCACCTTCCGATATTATTTTAATAAAATTTATATTCGACATTTTATACCTAACTTTTATAATGTTCGGTAACAATCGGTTTTGTATTTAAAGAACATTAATTTAAAATATCCATTAGTCTAGTGGCCTGCGATGCACGATGGTTTAAAATATAGGTGCATCATTGCAATTTCATTTACTATTACTTACTTTAGAAAAGGGCCTAAATATTAATATTTTTCTGTGCGAATTATGCTCTCAATGCACCTGCATATGCCTATAAAAAAATAATTTTAAAATATTACACCGTTTTCGTAACACAGACCGAGGCGTATGAGCTGCGCCACCCTGTATATTGTTTAGCATTTTTATTTGTTGTTAAGCATATAGCATATTTTTAGCATATAAATTAGTTATTTAATAAAAGTTAAGCCGGTAAAAAAACTACTGTTTCGCTATCTTGCGTATGTGAATATCGTTGACATTTCATAAGACTTAAGGTGGCAACACTGGTTGCCCACATAACGACAAGCGTGCAGGCAAGCGTGTAGGCCTCCTGTACCAAGGTAAATAAAGACAAGGTGGCCTAACTTTTCACTTGACAGCCGATAAATGTGACGTCAAGGGTATCCTTTTCAAAAAATGTCGTTATTTCTTTATTGTTTTGTAAAAATTGTGTTTATATTTGTGAGTAAATAGTGGATTAAAAAGACCGTAACCATTGTATAAAGAATATTTTTGACTTTAAATTGGTTAAAAAGGACACCCATGACGTCACAGTATCAGCTGTTTACTGTCATTACGTCAAATGCTCCCCACCATTAATTCGGGGATTTCCTACCAATTTCGTTTCATTTCATTAAATTTTATACCAAAGTGAAATAAAAATAAAATATACTTTACTTGGTGGAAATGGGCATTAAACTTAATATACATAAATTTTGTGTTTATAATGTTAAATAAATAACATTTAAAATTAAATGACGTTTAATTCGACATCGAAAACTTTTGGAATCATTTTTAGCTTAAATTTTAAAGCCTTAGCATAATTTTGGCAAAATTTTGACAGCCTTTTAGCAAATTTTATGTCAGTCTTGTTGACAACACTAAAAAGATAATATGTATTAAAAATTATAAAAACATTTTCTGCACATGTATTTTTAGAAAATTAAATTACCTACATAAAAATTCCTTTTTTGCCAGACGAGCCGTTTTTAAATAATCAAGCTTTAAACATTAATATATTTTTAAATTTCCTTTTTTATTTTGGAATTTTGTAACTAACGAAAAATAAATATATATAGTAAGGAACAATATAAGTTCCTAAAGGGAATTTAATACTCTACCAAAAAGGTTTTCTTAAGGTTTTTAAGAAAAATCATTATTTCTAAAGTTATTTACAATTTAACTTCAAAGAAATATATTATTTTCTTGGTTGTTTAACCACTTTTTTACCTACTGAAATAAATTGATATATTATATCATAGAAAATCATAATTTTGTCAATATTTTTGCTAAAAATATGCTAATTTCGTAATATATTTTAAACCTATTCTTGGTTACCTAATAGCTATTTGTTATAATAAACCTATATTTACTGTCCTAATAGGTTTAAATATATTATGAAATTTGGATTTTTTAAGCGGTAAGATTGACTAAATTATGATTTTCAATGCACTGGTTCAACAACGAAGAAAACAATAATTTAATTTCTTTCTTTAAGTTAAATTGAGAATAACTTTGTAGAAATAAGCCTAAGTAAAAATGTTAAGAGACCTTTATTCAACAATCCATTCAACATCTCCCCTATTCTTTCGCATTTGCTTTGAAACATCTTATACAATATTATTTACCATTTAGGCCCGTTTTATACTATCGGTACAATACCGGTTAGTTCTCGGCTAATTCTCGGTCTGATATAATCTCGTCATTTTTACACTATGCGTTTGCTTCCACTCATTCCTACTGTACAGGCACAGAATATAGTAAAATATTGTTTAATTTCACTAAAGAATAAGCTGTGATAGCCACTCTTTTTTGGACAAGATTTCAAAAATGTCCAAAAGCACAAAAAAAAGAATGTGGGTGAATCTTATGTACATCCATATTTGAATACACAAAAAAATGGAGACGAACGCAGTATAAAAATTTAAACAATAAAATATTATAAGTAAAAAAAATTATACCGTATTAAATTACCTTTTTCAAAACATGTTTGCAAGACATTTCCACTAATCCGATGTCTTGGTATTTTAAGTTTATAAAATTATTTAATTATTAAAAAAAATATTTTTTAAGTATTTTACTTGTAAATATAACCCCACATCTTACATGCAAAGTCGGAAACCTGTACACACCTGTACACACTATTGATACAAGTCCGGTCTCGCTCCGATAAATTATTCTTTGAAATGTGTTGGTATCGGAATGAGACCAGACCGAGACTGGAGCTCAACTCTCAACTCTTTCAAATTATAACAAAAAATGTTTTTGTTATAATTTTATAAGTCTCGTGTCTTCGAAAGTTCTTAACAACTGGGAAACCATTTAAATATCAACTTTATGAAAGAAAACCTTTTCATAAAAGTTATGCAATGAAAAGTGCATTTTCACATAAAAATATTTGTTGGATGTACAGGCTGGTATAAAAACAGGCTGGTTTCCATATTGAAATTCAATGTATTTCCTAACTACGGTATGAACTTTAAAGGATAATTTCTTATGTTATTTTATGAAGAAAAGTTTCTTTAAACATATGTCAAGTTGCTTCGTTTTCTGAGATACAGGGCGTTATTTTTTTAAATCGGTATTTTATAAATATCTTAAATACAAAGCCAAGATACAAAAAATGTAAAACACTTAAGAGTTGTATTTTTAGTTGCTTCATAGACAAAAATAAAAATCACATAAACGGCCAATGTTGTACATGTTTCTCTCAAAAATAATTGGTTGTGGTACCCACTGAGACGCCACTGGACCGAATTAAATCAACCTAGCTAAAGCTTTACAAGCGCTTGATTATATTAAGTCATTTTTAAGCCACCTTCTACATCGAACATACAATTATTTTTTGGAAATGTGTATTTCCATCAAGCGCGACTTTTTATGAAGGCACTTTTTTGTAAAGTTAATAATTAAAAAGTTTCTCATTTGGTAAGATGTTCCGAAGACACGCTGTATAAGGGATTAGATTAGGTAAAATTCATCACAAAGTATAATAAACCTTTTCATAGCAAATCACATTTCTTCCCCGAATTTACTCCCTTTCTAAGGAACTAAACTCTATTATCTGCGGTGCCCTGGCATGTTTAAGTCATGAGGAAGCATCCTTCCTCATCAATCTATGTCCAGGTTTATTATAAAATGTCTTTGGACATCCTGTAATTTTAAGTGGGTTTCTTATTATGGAGGTATCCTGCTTTAGATAAATTAATACATTTAGTTTAAATCTTAAATTACAAATAAATTTTAATACTTTTTTGTTTCAAATATGTATGCATTCTGTAAAACTATTTATTTTTAAAAATGGCAAAATTTTATATTTGCATGCTATTCTTCTTGTTTTTTACAGAACCTTTACCAAATTAACCATTTTGGAAAAGTAAATCGTTAATTTGTACTGTATTTTGCATGTCCAATTAAAAATCGGTGGTAGAAATATCAAATATACATAAAAAAATATATTAAATTTTGTTTCTTATAACGTTTTACTTATAAAATTTAAACTTACCCAAAATATCAAGCATAAATCAACTTAACAAGAAACCAAATTAAAAAAAAATTGTCTCATGATTACCTTTTCTTATGAATCTTTACTAATTAATAACACAGGTCAACACGATTACTGGGTATGACTTCTACAAATTAAATTTTATTTTCTCTTATGCCAAAAATAATAGTACGAGATCCAAATAGGAGGCGACCTTCACCCATCTGTTTACCGGATAAAACTTGTTTTATATTAAAGATTAGTATTTAAACAAAGGTATCGCCATAGGGTTGCCTAAAAATAAAGTCAAGGCCATATTTAATTTTAAAAAATAACCTTCAAATTTTCGACACACCTTGTATAATGGCAATCCTTATATTTTTAAATACGTACGTATGCTAGTTATTAAAATATATACATATTTTAAAATAATACAAAATGCTCCAAAAAAATTGACAAAGCTTTATTTTATAAATTTGAAGAAACAAAATGTAATAATATACCGGGTGTTTCTCACAGGTAGTCCCCCTATAACTTTTTTATCTTTTAAGGTAGATAAATAAAATTTGATATGTCGGTATTTGACATAATTCTGGATTGATTAGTCAATTTTTCAGTTTTCTATTACTTCCATTTTAACCGGAAATTACTACTTCCTTAAAATTTTAAATGCACCACCGATATATTTTATCTTATTTTGATAAAATATGATATTCTGAATACAATGACACCCTATATGTCATTTTTTGACACTCCGCTGTCAAAAATTATTTTGTTAAATTTCGATCCAGAGTGCCATGATTAGGCTAAAACGGTTTATTTTAAGTCAAGAAGCCATAGAAAAATAAAATTAGTCGTCTTTTGTTTTTACGGCTTCTTATGGCGGATTCAAAGTGTGCAAAATTATATTTATGGTCATAACACCTTTTTTTCAAGTGGAACAAGGATGGCTCGTTAGCATATCCTAAAAGGGCCTTTTATTGCGAACAATTTGGTACCACATAGGCGGTATATAGCGGTATTTCGAAAAAACATGAAATAAAATAATTTTAAACCCACCATTGCACTACAAGGTTAGAATATCAATTTATGACCAACATCATAAATTTATTATGGGTTCTGTAGAAAAGTCTTACTCAAAATACCGTCCATGTGGTAACAAATTATTTGGAACAAAATGCTCTTTTAGGATATGCTTACGAGCCACATTCGTTCCATTAAAAAAAAGCAGTTATGACCATAACCATAATAAATAGATTTTGCACACTTTGACTCAGCCCTAAGAAGCGGTAAAAACAAAAGACGATTCATCTTACTTTTCCATGGTTACATGGCCTAAAATAAACCATTTTAGCCTATAATGGCACTCTGGATAAAAATTTAAAAAATTAAACTTTTGACACTAGAAGTGTTATGAAATAACATTGAAAGAAGTAGTCATTTCCGGTTAAACTAGAAGAAAATAGAAAACAAGTAAATTAACTAGTTAATTCAGAATTATGTCAAATAATGATATTCCAAATTTAATTTTTCTATCTTAAAAGATAAAAAAGTTATTTGTGGGAACCATCTGTGAGAAACACCAGGTATTATTACTGTCCTGTCCAATAAAAAAATAAATTGACATTATACAGGGCCACCTTAAAATTTTAAAACTTAGTACTTTTTATTAATTGGTCATAGCCTTGACCTAATTTTTTAGGTAACTCTATGGCTTTGTTTAAATTCTATTTATTATATAAATCAGTTTTATCTGGTAAACAAATGGGTAAACGTCGCTTCTTTTTTGGATCTTAGACTATAAAAAAAAATATTTATGTTTTTATTAAAGTTTGTTTTTGTAGAAATTAAAGCCATTTTTCCAAGTTTTAGGTAAAAATTATTGATTTTTATACAGGATGTTATGTAATTACTAGCTAATAATACAGGATATAACTCCTTCGCTTGTTTAAGAAAGAGAAGTTTGAAATTGAATAAACATATGTCCCAAAGCTCTTTACTTTTAAGCTACAAAGTGTTAAAATTTTAAGACAAAATCGTTTTCTTGGCATACCTTTAAAACTGTTTTAAATATTTTCATGACATTTGACATGCACCTACTAAACACCAATAGGCATTTTTCAATGTAAAAGATGTTTAGCTACTTCTACCAGTGGCGTCCGAACGGGATGTATACGGGAAATTTTAAAAAAATATATAGTACCATGTTATTTCTCAAAAAATTACCCTTTTGACTATTCTTTCTTTAATGCACCATTTTCGAGAAAAAAATAAAAACCATTTTCAGGTATTTGTGTTATAAATAAATTATTTGAAACTAGTTTGCTAGTTTATATTTTGTTTTACGCGAAAACGGTGCATTGGAAGAAAAAACGTCTTAAGGTCAAATTTGTTGCATGACAAATAATAATTTAAAAAATGATTTTTATTTTAAAAGAAAACATTGGCATACCATACATATATATTTTTTTAAATTGTATTTTTGTCTTGTTCGTTTGAGCTCTCTTATCTATCAATATACCTATCAACGTAAATCAGGTAAAAGCAAACTGTATAAAAATTAAAATTCAATGGTTTTTCAATGTCTAGAATTAGAATTTAATTATGAAAACAGAAACTAACATTTTTTTTGTTGACCGGTGTATTTAATTAGTTAATAATTTACCAAACTAAATTCCTACATATTATAGCTACAAAACCAAATCTATAATCTAAATTTAAATAATATTAGAACAATATTAACGGGACATGCATCTTTTAACAGAGAGTAATTCAAACTAGGTACTGGCAGCAAAAATGAAACATCGTTTTTTTTTGCCAAAAACCAAAGATATAATTTTATTTGTATAGTATAGCAAAGACAAAAATATCTCCGTGTATAATATCATAGGCCTTAGTTTCAACTCTAAATTTAAACAATTTTTTTTAAAGAATATTTTTAGGTTTACGTTGATTTTTAGGTTCCTTTTGAAATGTGCCTAAAGATTAAGACATTTTTGACAGGTAACTTTTTTTATTCGATATATCAATGCTTAATTTACGGTAAAAAGCAAGCTTAATTTATATACTATGTATTTAAACACTTCTTTAGAGATACTTATTTTTTTATGTAAAAGTTTAAATTTAATCTAGAAGAATATTCTTATTTATTTAAAAAATAAAACAAGATTTTAGAAAAGGCAGCACATTTTAAAGTGTAACAATTTGCTAAATTAAGGGTAAAGATGCTTGTAATTTGTTGATTTTTGCATTTTTATTATGTTAGTATAGTGCTTTAAGAACACCTCACTGAAATTTTAGAACATAATTTTTAGCATTTATTATATTACAGAGTCGGTAAGTCACTATAATAATTGAATTTTTATGTACCTATCCCGTTTTGCTCAAAATAAATTACATTTTTTAAATTGACGGACTTGATAACTTAAAAACTTATTGACCAATCTTCCTGAAGTTTTACACCCATCTTTTCTTGTAAACCTACAAAATTGCAACAAATTTTAAAAAAAAATAATGATTTTTTAAAACCAAAAACCATAAAAAATTGAACCACCGACAAATCATGATGTAAATAAACACAAAAAATTTTAGTTTTTGATTTTTAAATCAGTAGAACCAATGCTGGAGTGCCCGCCGATTAAGAAGTCTGTTTCCGACATTCGAAGAAGAATTTAGCGTAAAGCCGCCATTTTAAATAATTAAAATGAAAAAATCTTATGTTATTTTAAAACTTAAGTAAACTACATACCAATTTTTAAAAATATAAATTTATGAAAATTTAATTATTAATATATAAGTATGAAATTTTGGTAAATAATATATATGATGTAGAAGATTATTAATACGCATAATAAAATGATACACGGTGTCTCAAAAAATTAAAATGATTTTTTTATTTTTAACTTTAAAAATTTCCTACAATTTTATTTATGAATATATAAGGATGAAATTATGGTGGATAATATATATGATAAGGAAGAATATTATTATATATATATATATAAATGATACAGTGTGTCCCAAAAAATTAAAAATAATTATTTTTATGTTTAAATTTAAAAATTCATAGCGTCCTTATTTATGAATTTGAAGCAAAAAAATTTGGTACTGTATTAGTATGATAATGTTGTATAAAAAAATAAAAATCAAAGTTATACAGGGTGTGTCAAAAATTTTTCGTTTTTTTTTTTGACTTAATTTTTTTTTTTTTTTTGTTTTTTGCTCTATTGGTAAAGTTAACATGGAGAATTCATAAAAAATTAAAAAAATAAAAAATCAAAAATTAAAAAAACTTGATAAATTTTTAAGTTTAATTAATATAACTTGTTTATTATTGTTGTTGTAAACTAATTTTTTGTTTTTTTTTTCTACGGAAATGTCTCCTGAGCTAAGGGATGACAGATTCCTTTTAAAACAAAAATATAAAACAATTTAAAAAACAGATAGAAGCCGCAATGCGTCTTTAAAATCATAATTTTTCCAATATTTGACGTAAAAATTTATTAAACCACCTACTATGATATATTATTTTAACCAGAAAAAAACAAGCAATTTAATTACCTAATCATTTATAGGGTGTCCCTAATAAAAAAAAACATGTTTGGGTCATATGTCAAAAATGACAGCTCAAAAAATTTTTGGCTACGCCACTGGATTCTACGGAAAAAAGTGTCTGTATAATGTGCAATTAGTTTTCTCGTATCTGTAATAACAACAAAGCTACAGGACCTTTTCAAAAAGTGAAAAAATCGAGAATCACCCTGTATCTCTGAAACGCTTCGCGATAGCGATGATCTGTTTTTACCATAAATGTTTTCTCCAAAAAAGAGCTCGAGGATGGGGTATCGGATTTTTAATATCTCTTATGGTTTCCAAGTTTCCCATAAGGGACAACCAAAATGGGACACCCTGTATATTCCCCTTAACTAGTCATAAGGAGCAAATGGTGATTTCATCATGGACTTACCAACCATACTAAATTTTAAGAAAATAGTAGTGATTTAATATTTAAAAATAATGGGTATATATTTTACCCATTTAAACGTAAAAATACTAAATACCTAATTTGTTTCCTCTCCTGAACTTTTAAAAATGTATTTTTCTCTTCTATAGCTAAATGTATGTATTAAACTCATATAACTTTAACTCTAATGCAATGTTTAAAAAGGTAGTTTAGTGTAAGTGTAGCTAAATTTGGCTAATTATAGCTAAGGGTTAGCTAAAAGTAGCTAGTTACAGTTACCTGTTGACTAAGACCTATAGCTATTTGCGCTTCCACTGCGCGCCTGAAAAAATTGATATTTAATGTTAGTAGAAGAGCTATTTTAAATGCTTTGTGCAATATTTGATGTTCTATAAAAAGCAAGTGTTAGTATGTACTTTTGTATTTGTTTTAAATAAAAAATCCCAAAAACAATGAACGAATATAAAAATGTGAATACATGTAACATGTGAATACAGTACCTAATGAATACATAATAAAATAAACATTTAAAATATAAAGAAAGCATATAAAGAAATATAGCAATCACAATCAATTTTATTATGTAAAAAACTATACAGTGAGGATGTGTACGTCAGAAAAAATTCATTTAAAATTCACACTTTGTTAAACAAAAAACACCTTAATCTTTATTTTTGGATGTCGTTTCTTCATGGCAAATTCATATATGGTTTGAGAGAGACGTACAAAGTAATTCAACAAAGTTATTACGTTTTAAATTTGTGCAAGATACCGCTTGTGGCGCTCTTTAAAGTAAACAATGAAATTGATAGCAAACTCTTATTTCTTACCTTTTAAAACCTTTCTAAGCCGAATATTGTGACAATGAACCTATTATTAACAAAATTATTTATAAAAATTAAAACCAAAATAAATTTTTGTCACCCTGTATCTCCGAAACCTTCCGCTTTTTGACAAAGGTAAGTTGAGTTAGTTTGTCACATTTTAGCCTCAGGAATCTGTGGTAGCTTTTTTCCGCACCTTTTAGAGACACCAAGTATATCTGTTTTTAAGTGCAAACTATTTGTAAAAAGGATTACACTTGAAAACGGACATAGATAGTACTGCCAAAAGCGTTGTGTGAATAAATAAAATAAAGATAATGGGAGTCCGAAACTCTTTTTTAATATTAACAATATTGTATTGTCTATCACTTTCTTAAATGAGTTTGTTTCAACTTAAGCGTTCTTATTGTCTTTCACTTTGTAGTAGTTAAAAAAAAATTTTTTATTACACAGCCCACAAAAAATGAAACTTTATATACAAAAGTCGGACATATGTATTTTCATGTATTTTTTGACCTTAAATCCGATCCCGAGCTCATTTGAAATTGGCTCTACGGGCCGAAAATGGCCTCAATAGGCTCTGAAATACGGTTTCCGGGATAAGGCGAGGTCAAGGGTGCATTTTGAAGCCAAAGCTAGAATTGTACCTGACAGATCCACGGCTAACTGAATTTTTCTGTTTGAGACCGCGAAAATGACCCCTTAGGGGCCAGAAAATCGCGTTTAAGACATAGCAATCACAACAGTGATATTTTCATTTACATTTAAATTCTGGACTTTATACTGTGCAATAAAAGTTTTTGGGCTGGTTAAACTTGCCAATTTGGGATTAGAAAAATGACCCCCTAGGGTCAAACTGGAAATTTCAACGGGCAAAAACTTTTCGCGCGTAGTTTAAAATTTTAATTTAAAAGTACATAAAATCACACTGTTGTAATTGTTAACTCTAAAGCACGATTTTTCGGCTCCTAGGAGGTCATTTTCGACCCCAAACTGAAAATTTTAACAGGCCAAAAATATTTCAGGCATAGCGTAAGTTTCCGAATTCAAGTGTACATGAAAATATCACTGTTGTGATTGCTACGTCTAAAACACGATTTTCCGGACTCCAAGGGTTCATTTTCCCAGTCTCAAACAGAAAATTTTAGTTAGCCGTAGACCCGTCAAGCACAAATTCGGCTTTGGCTTTAGAATGCACCTTCGACCCCGCCCTATCCCAGAAATTGTACCTACAGAGATCATTTTTAGCCCGTGGGGTTAATTTTAGACGTGTAGGGCCATTTCCGAACTAGGAATCAGATTTAGCGTCAAAAATATACAACGTATCCAAGATAAGGAGGGCCAGTATAGGCATCTTGAAAATGGTAAGAGATACGAAGTCGGTTAAATAAGAACAAAGTTAAGGATTTATGTGCCTAAGAATATGTTGTTTAAATGCTTTTAAAATTCCGAGTATTTCCGGAGATATCTGAAAAAAACGAAAAATAAGGAAAATGTTATAATTTTTTTTTGGTTATATTTATAATGGAATTTAAAAATAAATTGCATTTTTGCATTGCCACTTTTTGCTCTATCTAATGGTAATATTTGATTTAGACTGCAACGTTTTGTTTTTTTAGGACCATCATCAACTTTATTTTTTTAAATTCGGTCCTGATCTTTTAATATCAAAATTTAAAAGCCTATATTTATACAAATTTATTTTAAGTATCACACATTAAGGTTTAATCCTAATAAAAACCTGTTTTTTGGGAAATTTGATAAAAATAATTACCATTACAATTTAAGTTAATAAATAACTTTAATAAACCAAGCAGAACCTAACGAAAACCCCCAACATCACTAACCTATTTGTTTTTTAATACGTTCTTGATATTTTTATTTTAAATTCAGATTATTATTTACCCGTAATACGGCCCTGTATTTTTTAAAGTTTGGTGAAAATAGTAAGCTCTACATTTTTATACATTTAATTAATAATATCCTAAAAATACACAAATAATAAATGATTAACTGGTTTGCTTATAAAATAACAATTTTAATGCTGAACTTGTTTAGGCTTTTTTCTACTTAGGTAAATCTAGCAACTTTAAAATAAATATTTAAGTTGGTAATAGATCATTTGTTTTTCTTAACATTGACGATATGACGGTATGATCATTAATTTTCACGAAATTATGCAAAATCCCTCTAAGTTGTTTTGCATTTGCGCAGATTTAGGATCTTACCATCATACCATCAAGAAAAACAAAATGATCTATTACCAACTTAATTCTTTCCTTTTAAGGCTTTTCTGATATTTTGCATAAAATACAGTTAAAATTTATCAAAGATGATTTTTTTGGTAAATTTACTTAAATAGAAAAAAGCAGAAACAAATTTTGTATAAAAATGGTTATTTAATAAGTGAATCATTTGATTATTTATTACTAGTGGATTTTCAGTTATTATTTTTACTAAACGTATTATTTTAAAATGAAAAGCTTACCATTTTTACCGAATTCTAAAAATACAGGGCCGTATTACGGTTAAACCATAATGGGAATTTAAAATAAAAATGGCTTTAAACTTTTAATACTAAAATAGCAAGACCGTATTTAAAAAATGTTAGTTAGTAATGCTAGGTAGCTTTCATTAAATTTTGCTTGGTTTATTAAAATAATTTTTATTTAAATAGGCTTCTTAATTTTGATATTAAAGTATTAAGACCGTATTTAAAATAATTAAGTTGAGAATTGTCCTACAAAAACGAAACGCCGCAGTTCAAATAAAATCGACCATTTGATAGAGCAGAAAAATTGGCAATGCAAAAGTGCAATTTATTTTAAAATCCAATTTTAAATAAGACCAGGAAAAAATAAAACAAATATCTGGGTTTTCGGTTTTCCGGATATCTCCGGAAATACTTGAAACTTTAAAATTATTTAAACAGCATATTATTAGGTCTATAAAACCTGAACTTTGTTTTAATTTAACCGACCTCGTATATCTTACCATTCCAAAAGGCCCATACTGGCCTTTTTTTTATCTTGGACACGTTGTATATGAATACATGTCTGACTCTTGCGTTTAAACTTTTTTTGTAGTGCTGTGTTATTAATGCCCTTTTACTTTCTAGTCGATAAATTGCAGCCAAAGAACTGGATTTCTAATAAATCGACATTATCACAGTGTAACCGATGTAAAATTGCGTCAGTCGTCGTATCCCTACTTTCTGTCGTTCTACTACTTTTATTTGTCGTTCTACTACTTTTATTTTACAAAAATTTCATAAACACAAAGTGCGGTAACAAACAACGAAAAGTATTTATTTCTTACACTTACTGCTCTAGAAATACATTTGTGTTTATCATTCTCTGAAAGACAAAAGAGCAGAAGGAACTTCTTAATGAAGAACAATTTCGCAGAGTTGAGCCATTTAAAAGTGTCTTTGCGACTTCGTAGAATTTATATTCTACATTATGAGTGTTCAACGTTTAACGTAAAGAACATAAGTCCTCGGTTTTATTAAAAATACAGGATGATTGCTTATTATAAAAAGTAAACCTAAATTAACTTTGAAAAAATGCAATAAACCTAACATTACTGAAATTTTAACTTATAAATAATTGTTTTCTCTTCTTATAGCTTGGACATTTTTGCTTATAAAAAACTTATTTAAAAAAAAAAACACTTTTTTAAATGATTTTTTTAAGTAAGATCAAAAAATATTAGACATTTTTGAACTGGTTTATGTCATATAATTCAGTAGTTTTAAAAATATAAATTTAGGGCTTTTTATCTTTTAAAATAACATTTTTAAAATTTCAAATCATCTGTAAATTATAAGGTAATAATTTATAATTGCTTTACTTTCAATTAAAAAAAAAAAAATTCTATAAATATACTTTTTTATTTACACTATTTTTTATAATTTACAGGTATAGATTAATTCATCGGTAAACACATTTTATTTATGATTGCTTATACGCAGACGCATTAATATCCGCCTTATTCGCCAATTAATAGCTAAATTTATTAAATTCTAGGTTATGTTAATTGGTATGATTCTGGCGTTAATATTTTAAAAAATTAAAGTAGATATGTTAAAATCTGTAAAGCAAGTAAAGTCCCCAACATAGAAATATCAACTTTCTCTTAATATTGTACATGTTTCATATTAAACCTAAACTTCTTCTAATATTTTGTTTTAATGAAAATGACCTTAACTACCTAATAAAAATAAGTGTTGTCAAAGATAATTATAGTTTAGTGAAACTATAATTGTCTTTGGTATTGTTTTAAAATACAAAACATATTAAGAGATAACATTTTCATTTAATTAACATGTTTTTTTTAATTGTCTTTCATTTTTATACAGCGTGTCCGAGGATAGTTGGACCAAAAATGTATGAATTTTAAAACGGCATTTTGGGAAAATTGAGTTTTCTTGTCCAGTATTTAAGTTTTAATTCGTAATGTAAAATAAATTGACAAAACCATTTATTTTACTTTCCCCTTTTATTTTGGCATAATCAATTATTTACAATATCTACTTATTCAAGTATGTTTTATTTTAAAAAATAAAATTACTTTACACTTTGCGCATCTTTTATAATATTTCTATATTAGTTGTAATTTGTTCTGTAGATCACCAAACAAATTAAAATAATGTATTACTTTGTTCTGGACCATTTGGCAGTTTTTTAAAATACCTTTTAAAAATTCAGAAAAATTTGGTCCATTTTTTAAGAAATTTTATACATTAATATTTTACAATTTTATTGCTTGGTTTATGATTTTGCTGCAAGCCAATTTCCAGCTTTTACATTTTTAATAATTTGGTAGTTGTCTTTAGGTTAAATAGATAAAAAGCAATTTATTAACCCACCGCACAGATTTATAAAAAAACATGTACTTTCTTACCTTGCTTTTGCCCCTGGGATGGTATTCTTCTTTGGATGGTTTTCTTCTCTTATCCTTTTCTTTAAGAATCATCCTTGCTGCCGCCAAACGCCATTTTGGATTTTCTGTCTAAGCACTTTTTCTAATTAACCTTATAATTTACATTTTTAAAAGTTTTTAATAAACATTGTTTTTTAAAATATATTTAAATGCTATTTTATACCACTTTGGAATAAAAAATATTTTCGATATAAAAAATGATTAAGGTTTGTAGTTTTTAAATAAAATGTAGTTGTTTTTACTTGTACATTGTTTTAGGTTTAAATTATCTATTATTACTTTTGTTTACATTTTAATTTGTTTTGAAAATATAAGCCATGGTAACTTTTTATAGTTATAATATTTTTGCATTTACCTATTATTTCAACACTTACTTATTTGTAAGTGTATATGTTACAGGTAACGTGATTAACTGGGCATTATAACCAAGGACCAGCCATTATTAATAATGCTCGATGGCCCGTGGTCCATGAAATAAGCCAGTGTTTGAATTTATCACTTGGATCGGGCAGTATAAATAATTTCCTACTTGCAGGGCCATGTAACTGAAACTACCAATACGGCAACATGGGCCCGCATATTTCTGGTTAGTTAGTATAGAAACACTATACTTTACCTATTTTAATACTTTGCCCAAGATAGGGTGGGAATTATTCATTATGACCGGAAAAAGTTCTGCTGCAATATGAATACAATCCGGCCATTATTAATAATGCCCGGACGTATCAAATAGCCCGTAACATATACTTACGATAGGACGCGTGGATTGGAATAAAGTTAATTAAAAACAAAGTTTTTCTTCCTATGAAAAACGATAAATTTTAATTTTCAGCTGCGTTTTTAGAGTAAACCTATGTATTTATTTAGGGTAGCTTAAAAATAAGTCATTAGCGCCAGCTATATTTTTTTAAACATAATTACCTATTTTTATAACTTTTTATGGATAAAATAATTTTAACCAGGATTTATGTTATATGTTCTATTGCTAATGTAAAGAGTTATTTGGAGATTTTTTTATAAATTAAGAGTCAAATGCGTAAAAGGCCAATTTTTAAAAAATGACACTTAGGATCTTGTGCACATTTTGCCCCTAAAATAATTTTATAATATTTTTTGGTATTTTTACACTACGCGTCTTCGGATAAAGGTATTAGGGTCTTTTAAAAAAATCTAATTTTAAATCAATTTGTTACAACACAACCGACTCAATGTGTCCCTTCTGTATAGAGTGTGACTGTTATAAAAAAGTTTCTTATATGCCAACTTCTTTTAGACACTGTGTATAGCCATGTATTAAGTTTTAAATAATAGTATAAATTTTTTTATAAAGGATGTTACAAAATTTTGTTAAGAAAATTCAAAAGCAGATTCTACATCAGCAAATAAAAAAGTTCATATGAACGTCTGTAATTTTGTTGTTCTCAAGATGTAGGCTGTTAAACTTTAAAAAAAAATAAAAACACTTATTTTAGTGAAATTATTGAATATAAACTTTATTTAAATAAGTAGAGAAAAGTAACCAAATATGAAATAGTATTCCTAATATGAAATACCGGCATTTCTCTTAAACGGAAACTCACACACGCAATTAGAAGGGTTTGCCTCATTTTTTTTTATGCCCATCCGCAAATAGTGTAACATGTCAGTAGAGCAATCTCTTTTGCCGCTGTAGCAACATTTTGTTTTATCGCTTTCTTATAACTTTTTAAAGTATTTAAAAATACGTATTGAATGGTCATTTTGTTGGGTACGCGCCTGGAAAGAACGGGACCGCCTCGGTTCTGGTCCCGGGGTATACGAGCTGACCCTGTTCAGCCTAATTGACCCCTATGTATTGCCGGTTGCCTGAACCAAAATAAAGAAAAACCATCCAAAAACCCAAGAAATTCTAATTAAAAATGACGTTTCGGTGGCAAGCCTGCCATATACTAAAAAACCTAAAATTTAAATCATTTTTAATTTAAATATTTTGGGGGTTTTTCCTTTTTTGTTTCAGGCGACCGGCCAGTTCATAGGGTCAATAGGACTGAACAGGTCCAGCTCGTATACCCCGGGACCAGGACCGAAGCGGTCCCATTTTTTCCAGGCGTGTACCCAACAAAAAGACCATCCAATAAATGAATCCGCCTAACCAATATAGAGCATATCTTCAATTATTTTTTTTTTACAAAAAGTGCAAAAATACTGTTTTTAAAACTTTTCAGGATAGTTCAGATGTTCTGTTGTAGGTTTTAACGATATTTGATTGTATTACTTTTTTAAATATAAAAATAAAAAAATTAGTTTAAAGTCGTCGAAAAATCAAAATATGAACAGATCATAATACCCAATTATGGACTATTCTATAATTGGGTCTCTTGCTCATTTAACAAGCTTCTAACAGAATTAGAAGAAAAGAATCAAGTCAAAAAGGGCTGTTCGCCTTATAAAAGGTTATTCGCTTATAGGGGAGGCTTCCTTCTCTTGCTCTTCGTCGGGCTGTGGGGATTTATCGCTTTTTTATAGGCACTTTTATAGCTTCTGCTCTGAGAAGTTGTCCAGTATAGTTCCTCCACTCACGGTTTCTAACAGAGAAACTCGTGGTGCCGCACGTATGCATCCCTGTCGGTCCAACTGGACAGGCTCCGAACTTTTCACTTTGCCCTTTTTTATCCTTTTATTTCTAAATTGTGGAACCTGCTGCCCTCAAAGGTCTTTTCTTCCGCCCCAAATCTCCAAGTATTTAACTACTTTGTCAACCTCGCTTAAGACACCCACGGTACGTTAGTATTTTGGCTTTTAGCCTTCATGGATTGTCCAAAGATAAAAACAAAATTTACTGCAGCAGTAATCAGATTATTACCTTACAAAAAATATTATCAGAAAAAAGCAAAAGAAAAAGAAAATAAATTTGCAAAGAAAAGAAAATTCCGAATAAATAATGCAAAAAAAATATTTAGCTTAAGTCAGATTCAAATGATTAGGCGGTGCTGTTTGATAGAGACAGTAAGACCGATGCATTCATAGAAAATATGTGGCATGCTGTTTTCGAACAATGCTCATGAAAAACATGGATCCACTGCCTTATGCTGGGCACATAATAATTGCGCTGGACCAGAGTCTGACGCCTTTTTTTAAAATTATTTTTGTTGCTTTCTATGTTATACTAAATATTTCTTGTAAGTTAGGTTTAACTGGTTAATGGTATTTATAGTTTTCCATATTTGGGGTACCTATTCCATATTTAGCTACGCTCATCATTTTTAAGTTTTTTTAATCTTAAATAAAATTAATCAATGTAAGAAAAATGTTTTACAAAATAAAGGACAAATATATGATTGTTAATAATACCTTTAAAAAAAAACATTATTTATAAGGTTTTATACAAATTATGTGTAAAAAACAAAATGGTATTCCTTATTTGGTCACTTTACTCTATTTATTTAAATAAGTATTTACTGTTGTTGTTACATAAATGCTACACAAGGAATTGCGGACACATGTTTATTTATTTTTCGTATTTTTTATGGTAGAATCTGCCTTTAGTTTTTCAAATATCCTGTAACACCCTGTCTTCTTTGACTTAACATATTTGTTGTTTTTAAGAAGCCATAAAAATATTCGTACCCGTAATAGATTTTAGAACAAATGTTTAATTTAAACTTATTTTAAAATCCGATAAACTACTATATTACGTTAAATTATGCCTCTCAGATAATTAAACCACGTCGATCAGCAAACTAAGACGAGGTTTAACTACACGTGGCCGCTTTAAACCATTTCCTTTAAAATCGCCTTTGTGTCTAAAGACACGTAAAGCCTTTAAATCCGTTTCTAACCTAAACCAGAATTTAAGATAGTTCTGATTAGTAATTCCTTATATTGTCTAAAAATTATTAGTCCTTAAACCAGTAATGAAATGGATTTTCGTGATAATAACTCTTTTAAAACATTTTTAGGGGGGTTCCTTTTAATGAGTCGAAAAATTGCATGTAAAACATTAGAGGAAACGAAAAAAGTGACGTGTTTGCCCAGACCGACACAGGAAACATTTATTATTGATAGGCTGGGTTAAGCGCGCTTCCACCTATTTGTGGTAGACTTATCAAAAGAAACCCTCCTAAAAAGGTTTTTAAAGTGTTCTTATCATGAAGTCAATTTTGTTACTGGCCGAAGGACTATACTATCACTACGTTTATATCGTTATATATATATATATATATATATATATATATATATATATATATATATATAATATATATATATATATATATTATATTATAGCTTGAGTTAAAGCGGCTTTTAAAAGAGGCTTGAAAAAGCGATATAATCGCGCTGAAAAGTGACTTGAATCGTCCAAGTCAAGCCTGAAAATAAGTAGGGTTGACTTCTTTGAAGCCGATTAAAAACACGATATAAACGATTCAAGCGGGATTAATAACTGCCTAACTTCAGATGAATGCTTCCTCGAACGTCATCAGTGTCAATTTCAGATATGATTTTGACATTTTTATAAAAAATATAAAGGCGAAACACGCTCACACGAACAACAGAACACAAAAACCGGAACGAATTAAAAAGTGAGGTTTGTTTTTCATTTGATGTCTACTGTGAAGTTGGATCATCATCTATTCGATATAAGCGTAGTGTATCTTTAAAAACTTCTACTGTATTAGGTTTTCTAGATTTAAAAAAAAGATATAACTATTACTAAGGTTCTCCTATTTTTCTAATCTTAATCTTGATAATAAATAAATAATAAACCAAACTAAATGTAGATTTTTATTGCATAATAACATTCCCATACATTTTCTAATACCCACACGCAAGAGTTATTAAATTTAAGCTTAAGGTTTATTTACATTTTTATACAGTCTTTGAGAGGTGCAGAAAAAATGCTACTATGAATTTCTGAAACTAAAATACGGCGTATTTACTTAAGTTCGCCACATTGTAAAATCTTTTTATAATTAATTTTACGAAGAAAAGTTATTTTTCATTAGTTCTGCATGGTCTAAAACCTAAAATGCAATCATTCAATTATTTTTCGCAGTTTTTACAGGGGTGTGTCAAAAATTTTAAATTTTGCTCAAGGGGAACGTACCTACCACTATTTTTTATAATATTGAAAATTTAAAAAAATGTTTAGGATTAAAAGATTAAAAACATTAGATTTTTTTTTTTGATATTAAAAATAAAGGTACTTTCCTCTTGAGCAAAAATTATTTTTTATATACCTTGTATACCACTGCAAACAATAATAGCTAATAATTGCATTTTAGGTTTTAGACCATGCAGAACTTTAAATTTGGCAAAATTAATAAACAAAAGTTTTCCATATGGTGCAAACTTAAGTAGATAACCCAAAATTCGTGAAAAAGTGAATGATTTTGGAAATACAGAATGTTAATAAAGTACTCTCTTTTAATTTTTTAAATATTTTGTAATATTTGGCTACAGCGGGTTTGGAAGGTGAGAAATAAGAATCTGCTATTAATTTTATTGTGAAGTGTACAGGGGGCCTTCCACTGATCTCGATGGATTGCCAATGTTATAACCTGCTCGAAACAAAAGTTACATTTCATGGGCGAAAAAACCGGTTTGTGCGCAAGCCAGTTAAGAGTAAACGCACCCGGCGACAAACAAACTATCCGCATTAAAGGAAAAAGTTTGTTGAGGGCGTCCTGGTTTTCTGTTCGAAGTACGGTAGCTAATTGGCGTTACGGTCCGACCGCGGACGAAGGGTACGGGGTGCTGGTGTTTGTATTTTGCCTCGGCTATTAAGTGCGCATGTTCGTCCACCCACTGCGCGAGGTCATAAAAATCCGAAAAATGCTTCTTGCCACTGCGGATCTAAATGTAGGTTATCTATGGGGCCTTCTGCATGTCTTGCACAATTAAAAATGACTGATGATTTTTTGACCCACAAAGTGGCTCGAAGAAAAACATATTTGGTTTTTAATTTATGCAAGATACCGCGGTTGGTACCCTCTAAAGTAAACAATAAAATTGATAGCAGGAATCACGAGTTTCTCTGTTGGGAACCGTAAGTGGAGGAACTATACTGGACAATTCTTCGGAGCAGAAGCCATGAAAGTACCTATAAAAAAGCAATAAATCCCCCACAGCCCGACGATGTGCAAGAGAGGAAAGCCTTTCTGTAAGTGAGGGATCATTAATGAGACGAATAGCTCTTCTTTGAATAGAATCAATAATGCTTAGGGTTGTGGGGGACGCCATGCACCAGATGTGAGAACAATATTCCAAGAGAGGTCATATTTGGGACACATATAAAGTGTATACATTAGAAGGAGAAAAATACTTTTTGGCTCGAATCCAAGCTTTTTGAAGCTGCCGTGGCTATAGATACAATGTGTTTATGCCAGTTAAGGTTACTTTCAAATGTGACGCCCACAAGATTAAAGGTGTCTTTGCTCTGTAAAACTTGGCCGCACATAAGTAGAGGATGAGTATTTGATGACTCTTTTCGCGACAAGGAACATGATTGTGTTTTGGATGCATTAAAATGGACGAGATATCATATTGACCTTTAAAGTTAAAATTTAAAAAAAAAACATTTTTTTATAGATAATTTTTAAACCGGTGCTATAGTATTAATGATATTTAAGCAATTAAAAAATAACCTTATTCTAATAATTCTTTCCGTGGGTAAATGGCAGCTTATACGGAATTATACAGGGTGACACGATTTTTTTCTTCGTTTACTGTATGCATATTTGACAGAAGTGACAAATTTAACATTGTGCTTTCACCGTTTGATTCCATTAGCTTTTTCTTTAAAAAGGTGTGCAAAAACGCGTTTTAAATACAGACATATTAGCATTTCGTATCTAATACAAAAAATGAGAAAATCATTAAAATCATATGGTTAAAAGAGTAAACACAATGTTTATGCGTATTATAAAATTCAGGAGACTCATAAACACCGTTTTTATCATATTTACCATATTTTAATGATTTTTTAAAATCAATTATTTTTCTATTACATATGAAAACTAACATGGGCGCCGTTAAGGGATGCACTTGCACCCCTCTGGCTTTTGGGTAGTATCAAAATATGTATGAAATAGAACATTTGGCAGGATCAAAATCAAGTTATCTTCCCCTTCCAAGGAGTTTTCACCACCCTAGCTTTTGATTAGGCACAGCGCGGTATAAGAATACAAGAGAAAATAATGTAAAATGACATTTTCAATTATTTGCACCCCTCTCGATGTCATTCCTCCGTCGCCCATGAATACTAGATTTAAATAATGTATACTTTTTGTAGAGAAAAGATACAGGAATCAAACGGTCAAACTAAAATGTTAAATTTGACACATCTGTCAAAAATGCACATAATAAGCTAAAAAAAAGTTTAAAGAAAAATATAATTAATTCCCAACGAAGTGGGCACGGGTCGGCAACCGTACCCTGTATAATTCTTACTTACTTACCCGTTTACCTATAAAAAGAAGCATTAGTATGAGGTACCTATTTAGTTGCCCAAATATCAATAAGTAATACTCTAGCAACTGTTCAAAAGTTAATAATAAAATATTGTTTTTTTATTCTAAGTGTGAAGGTGATAAACTCGCTAAGGAAGAGCGATAGACCCTTTTTATATAAAGTACCTACTAACATTATTTTGGGCTATTTTATCACCAATTTATTATTACCGACATTACCTTTTCAGAAACGCCATATATTGTAAAATTTTCTTTTATTCTTTTGTTTATTATGTTTTAAGTCTTCCTAAAATTTTACCTAACTACAAATCACAGATAAAATAAATTAGAGAAATGGATTTATTTGCATTTATTTATTTGCTTATTATTTATTAAATATTGCTTATTATAAAATAACATAACGAACAGATATTTTTAAAAAATGGTAGAATTATGGTAATGTTTTTTTAATATAATATACCTTTTTTGTTTGCCGTTATTCTTTATAAAGAAAGAAGGTTTGCTCATCAACAGATCCGCATACTGGCAAGAACACTTCAAAGAAGAGTGCTTTAAAAAGCTTCTAATGAACACACAGCGTTTTTTTTCGATTTTTCCAGTTAGATTTTTTTTTTAAGTTTACATTAAGATTTTCTTTATTGTAAAGTTTTAATTTTTTACAGAAGACTTCGTAAAGGTTAAAAATATAGTAAGCAATATACTTTAAAAACGCTATTTCATTGAAAGCTGATATGTTCTTAAGCACTTAAACCACTTTCTTAATGGCTTAGCTATATCACTGAAGGACCTTTCAAGATAGGTTAAATTCGCATGAGATTTTTATTTTAACGTCCAAAATACTTTATAAATGCATATAGTAGATGTACCATTTGTGGCCGCTGCGCTGTACCGTTTGTGGCCACTTTGAGATTTATAAGTAAATATTTAATATTTAGTTCTTACCTTAGAGTTTTAAAGTATGTTTATAGAATTTTTTGATATGTTATGATAATAATTAAAAACATATTAGGACGCGTGTTCACTCGGCAATTTTCATTTTTTTAAGGAATCTACAGAAGACCCTGGTAAGTAAATTGTTAATATTTGTTGAAAACCTTAATATTCTTTAAATGTTTTTATTATATAGTAATTATAAAGTAAGTTAAATGGTATATGGTAAGTAAAAAATAAATAAATTTACTGATAAATATCTAAGATATGACTAAAATAGGCCATGGCCACAACTGGTACAGTAAAACTATACAAGTGCTATTTTTGGCCATTATATTATGAAGTTTTAGCCATAGTAGTTATGGATTTATTAATATGTTACCTAGATTGTTTACATGTATAGAGAGTGACTCATAACCTATACGCATACACTTGGAAATTTATTGCTTAGGAGAAACAATTACTAGTAATGAGAAAAAAGTTAGTAAAATATTTTAAGTTAGACAGATAAATAATTATTAAAAAAAAGTTAAATCCTAAAGACAAATAATAACCAATATAGAAAAGGAAGGATAGTTACCTAAATTGTGTGTCAGAAATCATTTGATATAATAATTTTAAGCCATAATTTTAACTTCAATCGCGTAAAAATACACTCACAATAACCACGACTAATAGAAGAGTACTACTGGCATACAAAACAATACGTAAACTTGTTTATCGGTTTACTGTTTACAAAGAACGAAAAAAATTAGCTGATTATTTTGTAACAAAAAATACTTTACGGTCTTTTTTTCATTATTGTTATTATTTCCTATTATTTATTGTTTCTATTGGGAAGCTTTTAGACAGCCAAAAACTTGTGGCATACTTACTACATCAATTCTTCCAGTACAATTTAAATTATTATTTTGGCCTTAAAAATGTGAACATGTGTAAAATAATCTATAAAATGTCTCAAGATTAAGACTATTAAATTCACGAAAAAAAATGTTTTTAACACTTGAGGAAACCATACCGTTACCTAAAAATGTTGTAAAAGTCATTGAAACGGTATATAAATAACAAATAACCGCTTCGGTTCACTTCTAAAAACTTCTCATAGGTGAAGTTTAAAAAATGTTAGTATGTAGTTTTAAGGAGGCTAAGAGTCACTACATATTTATCCTTCTATGAAGAAACCAATTATAAACAAGATTTATGATTTTGATAGATAAACTTTTTTGTTTTTTTATCAAGTAATTAAATTATTTCTTTTAAGCTTCTTAAAAAAACTTTTTAACACTTGAGGAAACCATACCGTTACCTAAAAATGTTGTAAAAGTCATTGAAACGGTATATAAATAACAAATAACCTCTTCGGTTCACTTCTAAAAACTTCTCATAGGTGAAGTTTAAAAAATGTTAGTATGTAGTTTTATGGAGGCTAAGAGTCACTACATATTTATCCTTCTATGAAGAAACCAATTATAAACAAGATTTATGATTTTGACAGATAAACTTTTTTGTTTTTTTATCAAGTAATTAAATTATTTCTTTTAAGCTTCTTAAAAAAACCTCTATCTCTATTTAAATGACGTAAATGAGTAAAATACTTTCTCTATGTAAATAATTTTGGCATTTTTTAAAATAATTTATTATTATTTCATTTTTAGTATACAGGGTAAGTTTTCCTTGATGTTTAGTACAGAGATCTCAGAAGCCGCTACAGAAACAAAGGCAGTTAAATGGAGAAAGAATTGTAGATTTTAAAGCTTATTCTAATTTACTTTTGGTTTCGTTCAAAAAAATATAGCTTACTAGATATTAAAAAAATAAAAATCATTTTTTTCAAAAATTTGTTTTTCTCTGAAAATAGGAAAGTTGTACATAATTATCTTCTTAATAGAAATATATAAGCTACGATATAAATTTGTCTTTTTTAAATAAAACCATAGTTGGCTAATACTTTTGAAAAAGGCTTTTTATAGGCTCTTTAACAATGTATAACAAGATATACTTTAAATAAAAAATAATATAGCTTGGACCTTGGAAAATGTAGTTGGCTGCGAGACAATGAAAATAGTATTGTTGAAAATTCCATATATTTTTTAAACAGCCTTTCCAATAATTATTTTAACTCTCATATAGTGTTGAGGCTCAGTTTAAGTAACAATAATTATTAAAGATAATAACGGCAATAATAGTGGAATTTTGGATAATTTTTAAATAGTAATGTTTTCTTACGTATAGTTTAATTTAAGTCCCTTATCTATATTTAAATTATGTAGTTTAGATGTGGTTTTCTTTCTTTGCCTTCTATATGTATATTGTTTTATTATTTAATATTCTTGGGATTAAAGGCCAGATAAAACAAAATTTTCTTTATAAAATACTATTTTAATTTTAACGTTTCGGCTCTCGGTATGAGGCCTTCATCAGAACTTATTAGTAGACATTTCCATATCCAGTCAGTGTTAAAATTTAACATAAACACAACATTTTTGGACGATCACATAAAGGATTTTAGTATACATATATTACACACAAAGCGACACAATTTTAAAATTTAATAATAAAGGGCAGCAGCCGTTATGACTATTTAAATTATTATAGTATATAGTACATTTTTAGTTAAATTGATTTTTACCTGTCAATTGTTAGTTATGGTTATTTAATTTAAACAATGTGGTATGTTTTTAAAGTTTATCATATTTAAAAAACGTTTTAAATACCTGTATAAAATAAAAATTTAAATATTTTTTATTTCTAAGTTAGTGTCGCCAATTATTAAAAAACTTATAAAAATGTTTGTTTTGGTAATAAAAAGGTTTAAAACATTCACAGTACTGGATAAGATCAACAAAAAATGTATAGCCAATAAAACTAATATATTTGTTTAGAGCTAAATGACATGAAAAACAACCTTAAAAATAATTATGTCCAAAACTACTTTTTTAAGTTAAAAGTATATGTTTGTTTTATATAAACCAAAACAAAGGAAACACTACATGCTAAGGTATTAATTCTTTAAATACGTGTTAAACCAAATTAATTCTGTTTTTGTTTCTAATATTTATGAAGGTTATGTTTTTGTTTTTTTTTAATTATAAAAATAAATTCAAAATTTGCATATTTAAACATATAGCAATAACAAAAGCGCAGAAAAAATGTTTAAGAAAATATTAATTTATTATTTGTTGATAAATATATCTTACTATTTACTTTAAAATATAAAGTTTATAAAAAGCACCCTTTAAATATACCAATGAATTTTTTGCCTATTAAAAGTAATAACTGTTTTTAAAACTATATTAATTATTAATAATAACAATTTTATTTGGGCTGCAAAATTTTAACGCTGAAAAGAAAAATTGTTTTCAAGTCAGCATTATCATTAGTATAAACTAATGTTATTTTATCATTTAAAAATGCAATTGTTATTTATTTAATTATGTACATATGTTCGGGGTATGTACACTTTAATTTTACAACAATTATTTAAGAATAGAATTGCTAAATGATCTAAGTGCTAGAAGAATGGAATACAGGTGGCTTTAACTGCAATCGCTAAGGTAAAATTGGCATTGTGATTTTAAAGTGGAATATTGGGGCTGGCACATAGAAAATATTGATGAACAAAACACAAAAACTTATATTAAGACACTTAGATCAATAAGCATTTCATCTTCAATTTTTCTACTTGTTACTCAATAAATCCTGATGCTAACGATAGTTATTTTTTAAGTTTTTAAGCTGAAATGTACTTAAAATGTATTTTAATATAAAAACTATTAAATTTCTTTATAAATTTCTTTAAAGCTTTTCTGAACAAGACTGGAAGTTCCTATCTTGTTCGTTTATTTACTAAGGTAGTAAAATTTAAGCAACCAGTACAGCGCAATCTGGCTGTAAAATAGGTAGTAATAGTAAAACAAAGTTGTAAATAAGATATTTTGTTGCAATAAATTACAATGCATTTAGTTAAATTATAAATGTTAGGTACATTATTGCGAATTATTTGCATATTTGCTAATTGTCTAGCTATACTAAATATACATTAGCATCTTTAATTTATTTTCCGCTTAAAAAATCTTGTAAAATTTAGTAAACATTTAGTAAAGCGGGGCTTTTAAATTACTACAAAGTTATTTAAAGTACAGAAACAATTATGCGCGCTCATTAAAACATTTGTAAAGTAAAACGGATAAAAATCATTTTTAGACAAGAGTTTGTTTTTTTTCTGCAGTATCTTTATTAAATACTTTAGCATTTATTTTTGATTGGATTTTGCTAGCTTATTTTAAACTCATATAGATTAACCTTAGATAAAAGCAAAATAAGGATATAAATAAAAATATCTTTTTGTTAGCTTTAGAAAATTGCCTTCTTAGATTTCGTGTGTGTCATCCAAAGATGTATTGTCACCAAATTTTTTGGCCTTAGAGGTTAAGAATCTTGATTCTTTTGTTTTAAATACTAATTTTGTATTTTATCTTTTAATCGGAGTTTTTTATCTTATGCATTTTGTTTTTTAACTGACAATTTAAAAGATAGTTCTGTTAAATTTTGGGATTTACTTAATGCGAATAGAATAAGCGCTTGTTAATTTTTTTAAAATAAAAAATGTAAAATATGCAAAACCTATAGTAAAATTCAGAATCCTATCTTGCATTATATTGGATTATTTATTACAAGTAAACATTAAAATGTAAAAAAATATGTTGTTACGACATTACAAAATTAGAAATAATGTATTGTTGGTATATTGGAAACTATAAAATATAGAGAGATGGTTAAGTGTGAAAAGCTGTGGGCCATTTGACCGTTAATCTAATAACGTTACTTTACGGTTTTTTTTAATATTAAGAAAAAAATAAAAAGTGTATTTTTAAAAAAAAGTTGTATTTTTTTACTTCAAATAATTACGGGGACAACTTTTTAAAAGCAATGCGTTTTTGTATTTATAATTTACTTAATTTCAATGTTTTGATTTTGGGATATCATTGTCAGCTTTGGTTTTTCTTATAGCAGATATTTTTTATAAAAATTTTTACTTATTATGTTGAACATCGTAAAAAAATATTGTCCAGTTGGCCTTGGCTGCTTTAGTCATTATCTCGAGAAACAATATCCATTTAATTCCTAACAAAGACCCATGTTGGAACAGTCAATAAAAGTTAATTTTAAACTTTTGTTAATCTTTGTACTTAAACAAAGATTGATATTTACCTAGTTTGCATGGGCACTTTCAAATGTGATGTAAACTTTCTTCTAGAAATAAGTCTATGTGCTAAAAAACATTTATTTTTATTTTTTAACCCATAACATATAACTATACATACAAAAACTAAATTTATCGTGTTATGAAATTAGCACGAACACAATTAAACATCTAAATTTTACCGATATAATAAGCTAGATAAAAAAATATGTTTTACCCTTATAACCAACCAACTATTTTTAGTTATAGCATAATTTCTTGCCACTTTTTTTTATTTTTATATTTTATAATTTTTCAATTAAAGCATATACTGGTTAAGCAGGTAGGTATTGGGATATCGTCGAATAAAGCAACAAAAAGGATGTATGTGACTAATCCATCAGATGTGTTTACATGCAGGTATTTACGTTAGATTGTCTCTTTTCTTTACATTGCCTATGTGTTATGTTAGTTAGCTGATTCTGTATAATATGAGAATGTAGGATATACTGCAAGCTATTTTTGTGTGTTTGTAATTCATTTTTTTTTAATATCTTTTGTTTGGCTTCTTTTTATAAACTTCCACGTACAAGTAAATTGGAAATAGGAATAAGTGTAAAGAGCATTGTTTTTTAGAGATTAGTATGTAAGTATAATTTCGTTTTCCTATTGTCTTTGCGTCAATTTCGGAGGCTATGAATTTGGTTTTTGTATGTTATAGTACAAAATTGAAAAAGATAAAAACTGTTTTTAAACACTTAAACCTATTTCTGGTAGAAAGTTTACAACTTGATTTTATTATAAAAAAATTTAATGTGCCGATGCACATAAGCTAAATATCCATCTCTGATTTGGTACAATTTAATGGTAATTGTTTCTAGAGGCAATGGCTACCGCAGACATAGGCAACTTAAGCAAAAAATTAATTTTTACGATTTTAAACATGGAATTTAATTTTTTTTATAATGTTATACAGACTTTCGACGGATGGGGTTAACAAGAGGACAGATGGATCAAAAATTTTATTTTTCGAAAAAAAATTCTTCATAAAAATATTTGCTTGTAAAAAAATAGGATTCACGAAGAGAAAATGATAATTTTGTATACAGGGTTCGCGAAAACTTAAAAAACCAATATTTTTCTCCAAGAATAAACTACTTTTATTTTTCGTTTAAGCAAAATACCATTAAAAATTTTTATATAAAGTAGCATTTTAAATAACTTTATTATTGTTTGAGGGGTATTAAAAGTTTCATGAAACTGATTTTGGAGTTATCAAAAATTAATTGATTTAAATTTTTATAATTAAATTGCCGACAAAACTCTCATAGTTTGCTTTTCAGACGCCTGTTTTTATTTTTTATATTCCTACACAACACAATTTTTCAGCTGTAAACGAATGTGATCAAGGCGTTTTCGCCAAATTATGGAGTTCAATAAAATTTTGTATTATCGTTTTTATTGATTACAAATACTATTCTAAATAAATTTTCCTAACGCCATTTTGGCTAAAACTGAAAAATAAGAGTAGTTTACTCTTGAAGAAAAATCATGTTTGTTAAGTTTTTGCAAACCCTGTATACAAAAATCAACATTTTCTTTTCGTAAATCCTATTTTTTTTTACAAGCTAAATTTTTTATGAAGAATGTTTTTTTCGAAAAATAAAATTTTTGTACCATTTGTCCTCTTGTTAACCCCTCCGTGGACAGTCTGTACATCATCTTAGAAGGAAAAACATTTTTTAAAAATGTGAAAATAAACAAATAAAAAAATGATGAACACATGTCAAAACCGAAACGGTTAAAATAAAATCTGAACACAGAAATCCATTGCTTCAAAAAAGTTCCTAAAACTATTTTTACAAATTTCAAAAATTATTTTAAAAGCTACACCACTTTTTTCAAACATGCATTTTTTTAATTACTCAAAAACCAAGATACAGCCGTCATCAAAACAACATTAGATTAACGGTTAAATGGCCCCAACATTCCCTATTTAACCATCTTTCTATCTCTGATAGATTCCAATACCCCAACACATTCCCTAACAACTTCAGACACACTGTTTACACGACTATAGCTGTTAGCTCCTTAGCAGCATAGTTTGGAACCTTATTTTCCGGCGGTTTTCTATAATCGATTTCCATAAAAGGAGGTCCTACGACCATTACATCGTTAAGTACGCTTAATGTTTAACCTTAATTAAATATCCTGTATATTACGAAGGAGTCATGACTCGTATCCTGTCACATTAACATACCTAATATTTTTATCACCCGTGAAACCTATCATGTCTTTTACCTATATTAATAATATATGGAGGTAAAGTTTGTAACTTTGTTTGTTTGTAGCCGCTAATCTTCGAAAATACTGAACGATCA
Organism: Listronotus bonariensis; assembly: GCA_014170235.1. Taxonomy (NCBI): domain Eukaryota; kingdom Metazoa; phylum Arthropoda; class Insecta; order Coleoptera; family Curculionidae; genus Listronotus; species Listronotus bonariensis. Next base: position 102,505 of record JACEGR010003419.1, read on the forward strand.
TAATTTTTTTCCTAATCAGAAAGTTACACTACTCAGGAGTGTTATAGGCTATATTTTAAAAATTAAACAAAAATTTCAGAAAAAAAATAAATGTTTTGACACTGAAAGCTACCAAAGGACCAGGGCTCCGAGACACACTTTGCCGTGTCCTGCGCAACTGTAGTTACAATACGGGCCGAAGGAATGATGTTTTTAAAAACAATTTTTCTTGAGAAAAATACTTTTATTTTTCACCAAACTCGAAAATTGTAACAAAATTTATTTTTTGAGAGGAACGGGAACGAAAACTAAAGTTACAACAGTTTAGACTCAACTAACAGAAGTGTAATAAAATATTATTTCTAGCTATATTTATAAACTTTCTTATCTCTATTTCTAGGAGTGGCAATTAATGCTTATAAAGTAAGTTTATAGGATGTAACTCCTCCACCCTTAGATGGGCATATACACTTATTAAGTTTTTATGACCTAATTTTTAATAGATTTCATTTTGATTGATTTTATTTTCTTTAAATTTCAAATAAATAGGCCATAAATACTTCCATAAAAGAAATGATATTAAAATTAAAATAATTAAGTACAGTAAAACTGTCCAAAAGCTGGTTTTATTAAAATAAATATTTGTATTTAATAATCTAGAATTTTCTGATTTTTGGAGATTAATCTCTTCCTGTAAATTGTTTAGTTTATTAAAATTAATATTTTTTAAATTGAGCAGTTTTACCTTTTTATACAGTGTTTTATGAGTTAGATTAATATTAATATTTGGTAAAGGAACATTTTGAAAAGCATGTTTACTATATTTATAACCAGTTATAACAATATCTCCTAATTTTAAGTTACAGGGGAAACTTAATTCTATTAAATATGTCCCATTTAATAACACATTATTCTGTGAGTTTTCGCATGTTTCAACAGCGACAAGATCTGTATTTGTTACTAAAATCCATTTATTTTCGTCAATGTTTTGAAGTTGCATATTTTCAATATTCACAAATAATGCATTACAATTGGAAATGTTGTGTTTGTATTTTAAAAGTTGCACTTCACACGGTATATTATTATAAAAGTTTTCAGAATGTATATGAGTACATAAATAATAATTATTAGCAATTTGTTTACATGGTTGATTAGAATAACCAAAATTATAGTCATTTATCAATAAATATTCAAAATTGGGCACAATAATTTTATAATGATTATTATATCTCGTAGGTAAAGGAAATAACTGGAATAAATTATAATTTTCTTTCTCTACTAGTGGAACCTCAATGACAAAGATTATCTGTTTATTTTTAGAATAACTTCTTATCTCTAAAGTGTTTTCTATATTTAAAACATTGTTTATTACTGGCTCAAATGGCAGTTTTTCGAATGTTAGTTTATTATTTAATATTTGCAACTCATCTAAAAATAATTCTGGGTTTAATATAGAGCTATGAAAAGTATTTAATTTTGCAAAAGTAATCGCCGTTTGAATATTTTCTAAAATATCGTAAATATTTTGATAATAAGTAGTTATTTGGGTAAAAACCATATGAATGCGAAAAAATTCAAAAAGATTGGTTTCTTCGATTTCGACATTATTTATTACTTGTATGAGTTCATTAACTCGTAGATTTAAAGTTTTTTGGTTATGAGATACGTTTTTTATAATTTCTTCAAAATTATTAATTGATTTGCTTAGAATGGTCATTTGTTTGTCTAGGGCAAGTTTTTCGTTTTCTTGGTTTTGTCTGAGTATATTAATGTTATTGTCAATTCGTTCCGCGTCATCTTGATCTAAATTACCTGTAATGGCTTTAATTATGCTACCTAAGGCATTTACTAATGCACGTGTTTTGCGTGTTTTAGTTGGGATTATTTGATTTAATTGATTATAGATTTTTTGCTGTAAATTGTCAGTTATTATATATGAGTTAGAAAATTCTGCTTCATATTTGGTAAAGTTTTTAATGTTTTCTCTAAGAATATTATATTTATTATTTATATCTAAGAATTCACTAAATAAACTATTCATATCAAATATTTGTATAAATGTCCAATGATTTGTTGCTTTTAAGGCACTACCTATCTTATAGGGTAAGATTCCTGGATTATCATTTAAGTTGTGGTATTTGGGGGTGTTTCCTTCGGTGAGGGACCATCTGTAACAAGTGGCTTTTTTAATTCTTTTATATGAATTATTTCCGTTTTATCTGGATATTTAAGATTTTTTATTTTTACACGATTGTGTTCAAGTATTTCGATTATTAAATAAGGGCCAGTGAATTTTGGCTTATTTTTATTTCTTTCTGACAATTTTTTATAGACTTTTTGATTAAGTTGGAAATCTGACGATTCGTCGCCTTTAGTGTTTGTTTTTGTTAAAACATTTTGTTTTTTAAGATCAGTTTTGTTTGCAACGTTTTCATAGACTGCGTCTATTTTTTCTTTATGAGACGAAATATAATCAGAGTAAAAAGTAGTAGGGATAAGATCTAAAGGGTCTCTTGAGTTTGTATGACCTAAGACAAGTTCATGTGGGCTAAATTTGGTTGTACTATGAACACTTGAATTGTATGCTATAATAGCGTAGGGCATTAATTCTGTAACTGATTTATTTTTATCTTTTTGTTTTAATATTCTTAAATGTTCGATAAGGGTAGAATGGAAACGTTCTACTGGTGAGTTTGACTCGTGATGTTTAGGGGTAGTAAAATGTATATTTATTTTCTGAGCTTTAAGTAGTTCTCTTAAAAGGTCATTATTAAATTCTCCGCCGTTGTCACATGTTATTGTTTCGGGGCAACCATAAAATGAAAAGAAATTTATTAATTTATCGCAAACCGATTTTGCATTTTTATCATAAGGGTAAGCTTGTCCGAATTTTGAGAATTTATCAAATATTGTTAAAAAGTTCTGTGTTTCAAAAATAAATGTA